>KL566821.1:1719-12867 GCA_000715275.1 Gyrodactylus salaris
CATCTCGAAAGCAGATTTTATGGTCATGCTTTTTGACTCAAGAGTGGTGATTTTGTGAACCAATTGAGCGTTATCGATTTCAATTTCGCAAATTTTACTTACAAGACTTGGTTTCTTCAGGGACTGAATCGCTTTTTCCATCAAAATTCCTTTTTGATTCATCTTTTCGAAAATGTACCTAACCGCAGGTAGATTGAGTGCGTAGTAGTGCACGGCTCCTAACCAACTACCCCATCTCGTGACAATAGGCTCTGGTGGAATTCCGATGGACTCGAATTGACTCTTCCTATCACTATTCTTAACTGTTGAAGCTTTAAGGAGACAATATAATGTATCATTTTTTCGTACTTCAAATTCGTTTTTAAAACTTTTCTACTTTCCAGACCCCGAGTCCTAAGAAAATTTCAACCACATATTCGTTATCAGGGCGTAAGGTATACCCTACAGTGGAAAAATTCTGTACTTTTATTACTGAGAGTATTATTTGACTGATTCTACTCTAATATATAGACAAAGCTTCATTGTACAAGATGATATTAAAGCTATCTCATTGAAATGAATAAAAGTGATGTGTTATGTATGGGACATTGGGTATACACTGCCCAAAAGAATTTCGTCAGTGTCTACACTCGAGATTACCTTGGAAGAATGACATAAACCTTTATAAAATACAGGAGAAATATGATTTCTTAAATATCGATGGCAAATCAAATATTGTTGCAAAGAGAAAATCGAAGAAAAAATGGGATTTTGAATTTTTGGGATCATGAAATATTTGATATCATTCATGAAAGACATATCAGTCTTGGTCATCCAAATCGAGACCCGCTCAAAAGTGTCATCCAAATAGCAATTGTGATAATAAATGAATAAAAATACATGAAAGAATGTATTCCATTCATTTTCAAGAAGAATAAATAGTTCTTAGAAAAGCTTGAACACGTGTAACGCCTAAAACTGAAGAATTTTATTCTTTTCAATGTGTATACACTCGGCTTCCACATAGACGAAATACTTCGTCAGTGTCTACACTGAATGACTTTACTCGCAATTGGTTGGAGTTAATTTTGGTAAAAGCTTTGTTATCCTAACTGTGTCCAGAAATGGTGATTTCACTGAAGAGCATCGCAAGTATGAACGGCCGGTTTAAGGGATCTTATAGTTTGTATCTGAATTGCTTATTTAGAGACACTTTTCTAGCAATGTAAACTAAAATTCTTAACCATGATTTTCGACAATTACAACTTTTTTCAAACTCAGTTGATGAGTTGAAAACATAAGAAATAATAAATCTGCTAGTTCATGTCGGAGCACGGCTGGGGCCGGTAATTGAAAATATAGCTCATTTTGATTGCTAATCGGTTATTGAACAGAGGATGTCAGAATAAACGTTCAGAGAACACAATTTATATGATTTGTCAACTCAATTTCGGACCTCGGAATAACCTTCAATCACTAACAGAGCTGTAAATGGATAATCCTCCTTAATTATTGCGCGTGATTATCCCAATCAGTCACCAAGAAGGCATTGATAAAGATGTTAACTAACAGTTTATATTTACATATAATAATTAAATGATCCATTTAGATCTAATATATGCACAAATAGAAGAAAAGTGAGAGGTTTTATAGAATATCCAATTTTTTGTTCGAAGATAACATCGTACGAGATATTTATCTGATCGTGAAATGTGTGACAAAATTTCACAGTAATGCTTTGGCATCGGTCAATATAGGTTATTTCATGTTGATGGAAGATAATAAAATTTAGGACAGTGATCCAGATATCATTGTCAATGATTTGGAATTTTCAAGTTGATTTTATTGCTGTAGTTAGAGTTAGTAAAAAGATAATGTTCAAATTAAAATAGTATTTTCTCTTGCTACTTTGTACAATAACGTTTACTTTATTGTTTCTCAAAATCTCGTTATCCAAAGCTACCACAGGACTTTAAAAATGTTTTTAAATATTTACAAGAGGTTGAAATAATGTGACACTGAAATGAAATATTTGTGACACATAAATCTCTGATCCCCTTTTTTAACATGCAAAGCAACAAATCTTAGTCACAGAGGCTTGTTTCATGGGATATATTGAGAATCGAGCTTCACAAGTCTTGAAGAAGCCTTACTTCAACGCTTATGAGAAGAATGTCCATTTTGCAAATGTAATATGCCTTAAAAGAGAGCTAATTTCTCGAGAATTTACGCCTCATTGAAGAGCTCATAAACAAAAAATGTTTTCACCTTGACAGCCTCAGGAAGTTTAGAAACAAAGGTGCCGACGAGACATTCAGAATAATTTCGCGCAAATTCGACTCACAGTAATCGATTTTTCATTATTTACAAGAGATTCTGTTGGGAAAATACTAGTGACTGCTTGTTAGAACTAAGAAGAATAAAATGCGAATAAAAATTTAATTTAATTACAAAAAGAAAATTCAAAATAAAAATTTGAAAATAATCTAAAAAGATAAATTAATTCTCACCTTTTGGGCAGCATTCTACATATCTGACGTAGGTTGCGACATCTATAACTTGAGTTTTGTAATATTCTAAGCCCTTCCGGTAATAATAACAGTAGTTCTAAATTGATACATTCAAATCACAATAGGAAATATAAACATTTCCTTGACTTACAGACGTCAATGTAAAATTGCTACAAGATAAATCGAGGCAGCCGCTCAAACACGCCCCGTTCTTAGTTGCTTTGATATCACTGACAAGAAAATCTCCATATGGAAAGACATCTTGCTTTGAATATTTGAGCATATTACTATTACATATATTGCTTGTTGTTTGAGTACATTGAGACCAGGTTATCGGCGCTTGAGAGAAAATAGAAACATTTCTAAGCTGAAGTTGTATGACTATAAAGAATTTCACCTCTTTGGGAAATTACATTTTTTCTATTCTATAACTAGAGTAGTGAATACCAGAATTTTCTCCGCAAATGAGCTTCTCTGATCTTAATTTAGCAATCAACAATTTGATTGCGTAATCTGATGAAAATTCTTGATTCAGTTTAGCCGTGGTTATACATTCTAATCATTTTGAATTTCTATGCCATTCCCCAGCTATTTTCCGACAGCAAGAATAATTATTACTCATCAAAAGGGCAGTGAATTCGTGATCGTTTTACTTGCTACAGTATGGGGCACTGTGATCGGGTTATGCCCTTAATTTTTCTTCAATTAAAAATGTATATCCTATAACAACATTTGCTGAAGTATATGAAGCGATAACAAGAAAACAAGCTCAAGATTAAAGACTAATTGAAGAGAGACCTTCTGCTCATGAAGTACATGTAACTAATTGGTCTCGTTGTGGTATTTGTGATTCTTAAACATACCTGGTTCAACGCAGCAACTGACAATTCTCTGTTTACTTTGTAAGCCTACATTCACCGTCCATTCGATACCTGCAGCAACGTAGAGGAGACACCTTGCCTGAACTTGTATAACAAAAACATACCACTCCAAAAGTATAGTTCTTGCAGCCAATCTTGAAGCATTCTTCATCACAATCACCGTCTGTGCTAGCTTTCGAATGGGTCACACGCAAGTATGAATTGGCAGGATTTTGAATCCTTATCATCTTGATGGACGAACATGAGTAACCAACTCTTGTTAAGCACGTTGCGTCACTTCCTGTATTAAGGGATATGATCACGGCCAATAGGGCCGGTGGATATATTAGGCTTTGTAATAATAGCAGTAACAGTGTGTTCATTTTATTGAGATGTTTTTTGTAATAATCCTCTTCTCAATTAATTTATAAAATTAGATTGAATAGCATCTCCTGTCACTTATCAAAGACAATGTAATTACTAGGACTACCAAAATATGACATGTTCTTACGAAAATCATGACTTAATTGTTTTAAGTAGGGCTACCATTTATATTGCATGACAATTTTTCTCAGTACAAAATGTATCTTTAAATAATGCATATCTAAGGATATAAAGTAGTACTCTCTTCAAACTTACATAAAGGTTGCTCTCGTCAAAATCGTTGTTATGATAAAGGATATAACGATATTTTGCATTTTTAGAAGAGAATCGTTTATTGTGATATTCGATTTTTGAAAAACTTCTTCCTAAATCAATTGAGGTTGGTTGACAGTTGAGAAGAAGAATATAACTGCTTGACTGATGAAGGTTATTTATTTCAGAAATTCAGTCTATTTTTAAAAACATTCCACTAAAACCTATGGATGATGAGACGAAGTACAAAATGACCTTTTCCTGGTAGCCCTAGTCATGGATATATCAACCGGAAAAATAATCTTTTAGAATTATTTTATTCCTTAGAGAGGACCGTAATAGTTCCAGAAAATGTATGTCTTCGACATAAAACAGGCATTGAAGACTAAAATGTAAATCAAGCGCTGATTAGCAACTGACGGGAAATTGAATGGATTGAATTTACAACGAGACTAGGTATGAAGTATTCAGTGTTTGGAACATGCCTTACCTGGTTCAGTTTTGAGGTATTCTTCTATGTTGGCCTTGTCTTCATTCTGTAAAATTTCTCCTTTTTCGTCAAGTCAACCATATCCTCGAGAGGGTTTCTTGTTTGTATCTGGAATTTCGACGTGTCGTCTGTACATCCGCATGTTCTACAGTGTTGAAAATTCGACGAACCCTGTCTGTGCAATGCACAGTGTGAACATGTTCATTGATCCTTGTATCAAGTCTCCTTATGTATGTTGACCCACAGTCTCCTGTGCGCTTACATACGACATTCTTGATTTTCTTCTGATCAAGTTTATCTCTGTGAATCTGATTGCATAGTCGATATCCTAATTCCGTTATTATTTTCTTGAATTAGACTATTCATTCTTCTCTTAAAGTCCTTACAGAATCCGTCACCTTTGAAATCAAGTTTTATACACAAATTCTTCGTTATCTCCTCAATTATTTATTTTATTTTCTAGATTTCATATTCAATATTTTCTGGGCCTACTATACTTTTAATAATTTTCTTTAGACCTATTAGAAGTCCAATTTTGTGGGCTATGAAACTTTTGTTGTTTACTTTCATGGTTTTTTTGGGACTTTAAATATTTTTATCTTAAAAAAATACACTCCGAGTTGTTTCCTCTCATACAATTTATTTCTCTATTCAAGTAGAAAATTAAACTTGAAAGAAAGTAAGAACTAAAAATTGTCCCACCTTAAATTATTTTCACCCTATTTCATCGAGACAGATATACATAGATTATATTCTCTTTCTATATTACCCTTCTATATAAGGTCCTTCTCCTCAAAAGAGTCCCCTTATCTTCAGAATACCTTTCTACAAGTTATTAGATCCATGCACTATTGTACTTTCCGGCTGAGAAAAGGCTAATTAGTTGATAAAGTAGTTTGAAAATTCTCTCACATCAGTATTGTAGTATTTCGGGAGATCCAAACGCTGCGAATATTCTTTCTAGCACTTCTATGATACTTTTTGCAGAAGACACAGATTTACGAACTTTGTCAAATGGTGTTGTTAGACTATTATGAATTCAAAATTCCCATCAAGATTGGATCAGACTTCAATTAAATCTATTTGAACTCTTGAATTGTAATTTTTGGCAAGGATAGGCTTCACTGCACACTTGATGAAGCTCAGGTGATGAAGTAAGAAGTCTCTCAATAATCGTCACGATAGACGATTCGCTCCTGAAAATGCCTTTATCATGAGAAGGATTTTGATGAAAAAACGTTTATATATGTTTTGAAAAATAACTACTTTGAAAGATTTTAAGATAAGTTCTGAATTAAGAAAGATTCTCATGCAATAGTATTACATTGCAATATGAATGTGTAGCCCCATTTAAAACAATTAATTCATATTTTCTCTAGAATATGTCATATTTTGGTAGTCCTAGCAGTTACATTGTCCGTGATAAGTGACAGACGATGTTATTCAGAATAAATGTATAAATTAAATAAGAATGGAAATATTACAAGAAAATCTCAATAATATATTAATGCTGTTATTGATATTATTACAAAGCCTAATGTACCCACCGGCCATATTGGCCGTCAACATATCCCTCAATACTGAGCGTGACGCAACATGCTTTATGAGAGATGGCTACTCATGTTCGTCTATGAAGATGATAAAGATTCAAAACCCTGCAAACTCCAAATTAGTTGTGACCCAGTCAACCTTTAGTCTAGATGGCAATTGTGATGAGGAATGCTTCAAGATTGGCTGCAAGAACTATACTTTTGGACTGGTATGTCTATGTTATACAAGTTTAGGCAAGGTGTCACTTTCACGTTGCTGGAGGTAATGAACGGATTGAGAATGAAGTTTTAAAAAGTATGCAGAAAATTGTCAGTTGTTGCGTTGAACCGGGTATGTTTAAGAATTTATTTTTTGCTAAAAATCTCAAAATACCACATGAAACTCTGTCTCTTTTCTCTCTGGATAACGAACGGCCTAAAAAGTATTCGTTTACATAAGTTTGACATACACATTTTTGAGCTAGAAGAATTTAATGAAACTCTCATAAGTGGGATGTCTCAGCATTTTAATGTGGGTTATTGTGTCTGTATTTATTATCCGCGTAAAATAGCTACTAGTTCTGGTTTATGTCTTTCTGAATCATCTCAGATCAGAGTTCTTTTTCACCAAAATGGGGTAATAGAACTCATCAAGAGGGCGACACATTTTCTCTGTTATTCAAATGAGATCTTTAAGCTAGAAACAATTATGCAGTAAACTCAGAATATACTGCACATATTATCACCATCATATTTTCTTTCAAGCGCCAATTTACTGGACTAAATGTACTAACATAGCAGGCAATACATGTAGAAGTACTATGCTCAAATATTCAGTACAATATGTGTATCCATATAAAGAGTTTCTTGTCAGTGACATCAGAAAATCTGAAATTGAGGGTTGCTCAGACAGCTGCATCAGTTTATCGTGCAGGAATTATACGAGATGGATTATACGTAGAAGAAATTCATATTTATTATATTGTGAATTGAATGTATCAATCTAGAATACCTGTTATTTTTTCCGGGAAGGCTTGAGAAATTACACAACTCTAGTAATAGATGCTCCAACCTTCATCATTTATTTTGAATGCTGCCCCAAAGGTGAGATTTATTTATTTTTAGGTAATCTAAAATAACTTATTTTCAATAACATTTTATTTTGAATTTTCCATTTGTAAATCAATTAATATTTAATATTCGAATCTTGTTCTTAATTCTAACATACATTCACTAGTTCTTTTCAACATAACCTCTTTTCAATTATGGAGGTTTGAAGAAAATCGATTACAGTAAGTCGAATTCTCGCGCGAAATGTCTTTGTTTCTAAAAAACCACAGGCTGCTGTGCTTAAGAATCATAAACGAGATCACAATCAGTCATTCCAAGGCTGTTCCCTCATTTTCCACCATATCCAAAAATTAATAAACTTACTCCTAAATCAGCCTTTGCGTTCATCAAATAAACCGTTTTACTCATGTGTTTTAACCTTCAACCAATTTTCAACCATCTCAAAAGATCTTTGTATAAATTAAAAAAAAACAGCATTCCCATCCCAGGGCTCCACCCTCCTCCTCGCAGTCAATATATATCATCTATCCTACTTTCTCATTTTTTAATCTTTCTCAAGTTCATCCAGCATAGACCATATACTTTACAGGACTCAAGAAATAAATCGAATTTTAATTTTTCCTACCAATTAAAAGAAGAAACAACTTCCCCTTTTTTTCTTTTTATTAGAATGCGATTGCTCATTCAGGTCCGAAAATGAAACTTCGAAATGTGTAATTGAAGAAGCACTCTTTGTTCAAGAAATGGAGATTATAAATATGATGCATTCAGAACAGAGGTTGCCAGACGAAATTGACGACTTTTACAATTAAAAATTAGATCTCGGTATCCATAAAGGATATTTTGATTTAAAATCTTAATTTAACATGTAGATTCATTAATCTTTTAGAAATAAAAAAAGTAAACATAGATACTATTCGATACAATTGGTTCACCTGCACACAGGTCAAAGTTCTTCACGAGACTGTAGGCGAACAGATTCCAGAAAACAAAGAGAGAATTATTAGTGTTCGAACGGCTAGCATTGGATAGTTTAGATCGGGGAGCATTGTATTAAATGTAAGGCAGGGTATGATAATGTAGAAAGTTGAACCTGAGGTGTAATCCAAATGAAGTGAAAGTTATAAAAATATGTAACTTAACTGGAAAACTTCGAGACTGAATGCCGAACCGTTAGAAAAATAGTAGAATGTTAACTTTATTTTATGGACGTTTAAGTTTGAATTGAAGTACTGAATTGAATTCGAAGAGAGTCTCTATTGAAAACAGAGATGTATTTATCAACACATTTCTACATAATTATTTCCTTAAACATTCACCCATAGAGGTCAGCACAGAAATCGCCAACTTTCTGCGTAATATGTACCTTTTTCATCAATTCAATAGTTTTTTCAAAAGTTAAATTTTTCAAATTCAAATCTATGAATATTGAGGAACACAAGGTGAATTAGAATTTTTGAATTTATTTTGAGTCTAACGTGCCTGTAGGGTAGATTGATTGAAAGTCCTTTAGTCTACCGAATACATATTTAGTTATAATCATAAAAATATGCAATATTATTCATTAGAATGTCTACTCTAGAGTAGTTTAATCCAATATTTGGTATAATTCTTGCATTGAAAGATTTTGCAATTCAGTTTAAAGCGTCCAGTCTGTATAGAAGCTCCGCATATGGGTGCACATTTGCGATGAATACTTAACCGTAAAAATAATTGAGTAGAAATTAAAGGATATTTTATCATATACTTTGTGGTTTTTAAATGTGGAACTGAGAAAGATACAGTCTTGAGGGAGAAGATCATTTTTACTAAAATACTAATCATGCAAGAATATGTAAATGAATTTAGTCTGTCTAGCAGAAAGAAAATTGTCAACCAAAAGCCCCAAGATACCACCTGATACTTCTTCTTCTCTGAGTAACGAAGAAGTCGTTTTTAATACGACTTCAGCTTGTAAATGTTTAATATTAAATATTTCCCACGATGCTTTCTGTGATCTCTTGTTGCCAAAGGTCTCTGTAGATCCTGCAATTTTCATCACGTAGGGTTTTCTGTTATAATGTTATATTTATTATGATTAATATAGGCAATGAGACAACGTATTTCTACCTCTTGTCACCTAGACCAACACCTTTGATATTATTCTGAGAAGGAGAATCTTCTAAGAAATCTTGGCGTGAAGGTTCATCAGATGTAAAAAGAACTGTGAAATTGTTATCTTTTCTAAGAGAATCATTTATAACAAGTGATATAGCAAAAGCTTAAATCTCTGTATCAAATTATTTCCCCGTTGGATACTATCAAGTCTTGTTCTTAATTTTTTTATTAAGATAACCCACAACGAACTGATAACAAGGGGAGAAAAATAAATTCCGTTGACTACTGTAGTCAACTTGAAAATTCCAAATCATTGACAATGATATCTGGATCACTGTCCTAAATTTTATTATCTTCCATCTACATGAAATAACCGATATTCACCGATATCTAAGCTTTACTTACAAAAATAAGTTGAAAATGAAGGCTTTTAATTCCTCCTCAAAAATGTCACACCTATCACGATCTAATGAATGTCTTGTACGATGTTATCTTCGAACAGACAATCGGATAATCTATATAACCTCTCGCTTTTCTTCTATTAGTGCATATGATGTGGTCAGAGTGGAAACTCCGTCAGTGTAGACACTGCCAAAAAGAATTTCGTCTGTGTAGACAAAGATTGAAGATGTGATAACAGTCTTGAAATGACTAATTCATCTTGATTCTCGTTTCACAAAGAACTATATTTAAGCATAGCAGCCTAAGGTAGTTTAGAAACAGAGATCTCGATATTTTCAGACCTTTCATATTTCGCGCAATTTGACTTACTGTAATCGATTCACCATCAATTGCTTGGAGAGAACTAGTGACTGCTATTTAGAATTAAAAACAAGATAATGCGAATAAAAACATTGATTGATTTACAAATGGAAAAAGTTCGATATTAAAAGTTAGGAATATGGTTATTTTAAATAACCTAAAAGAAATAAATAAATTCTCACCTCTTTGGCAGCATTCGAAATATCTGATATAGGTTGCAACGTCTATTACTTGAGTTTTGTAACGTTTCAAGCCCTTCCAGTAATAAAAACAGGTGGTCTAAATTGATATATTCAATACACAATAGAAGATATAAAAAATTTCGTTCACGCACAGAAGATTTTGTGAAATTATCACACAATAAATTGAGGCAGCCGTTCAAGCAACCCCCGTTCTCAGTTGCTTTGCTGTCGCTGAAAAGAAACTCTCTATATGGATACACATCTTGCATTGAATATTTGAGCATAGTACTATTACATATATTGCCTGCTATTTTAATACATTGAGACCAGGTTATCGGCGCTTGAGAGAAAATAGAAATTTATTTTTTATTTTTATTTCTTAATATAACAATTGATTGACGAATTTGGTATTGTTTTACAATGACGCAAAAAGCTTTATAGTCATGATGGAAAATTCAAACATCAGTCCTTATTCAAACAACCGAATGATAGAGTGTAGTCCAAACTCATGTGAAGAAATCTTTCTCACGAATGAAACATTTTGCTATTATTTTTGAAAATATTTGTTATTTTCTTTAACTTATGTGAAGAATCATATTCCCCTTATAACCTTGTTCGTTATCCAGAGAAGAATGAGTCTCAAATGGCATTTTTTGGTATAGTATGGCAAAGATAAATTCTTAAACATACCCGGTTCAACGCAGCAACTGACAATTTTCTGCATACTTTTTAAAACTACAATCTCAGTCTGTTCATTACCTCCAGAAAAGTAGAAGTGACACCTTGCCTAAACTTGTATAACGTAAACATACCACTATAAAACTATAGTTCTTGCAGCCAAGGCTGAAGCATGCCTCATCACAATCACCGTCTGTGCTAGCTTTCGAATGGTTCACAACCAAGTATGAATTGGCAGGATTTTGAATCCTTATCATCTTCATAGAGGGACAAGAGTAGTCACTATAAAAGTATAGTTCTTGCAGCCAATCTTGAAGCATTCCTCATCACAATTGCCATCTAGACTAAAGGTTG
>JJOG01001942.1:0-21568 GCA_000715275.1 Gyrodactylus salaris
TTGAAGTTTAATGACAATGATCTCACATTTGCAAGGAGGACTTCCGTCCTCTCAAACGGTTTGCATGGATTCAGTCCCATTATGAAAGGACTGATCGACTGGAGGAGTGGTGGTTGAATTTGAGGGCTTCCTTCTGAATTGAAAAGGTCGATCCCGAGAGACCGTAAATCCTCTATGTTTTAGCATATCCTTTATAGATGCATATTGCTCATGGACAATGTAATCTCGCAGGTATATTTTAGCATATGTTTTTTCATCTCGCGAGGCTCCGAATACAATTTCCTTCATGAATTTGTTATAACGAATTGAATTCTTCTTATTTTTCGAGTTTGAACCGATTTATTCATATTGCAATATGAACAAAAGAATAAAAGAGTTGACTAGAAAAGAGGTGCCAAATTGTATAAAGATTATTTTTATTACAAAACGATTACAAAATATTGAATCACGCGTCGAGGTTATTCGCTCCATAAGGCCGTATGTTAAGTTTATATACAGAAGCAGCGTTCCTGGCGAAAACTTTATACTTGTCATCGACTGATCCCAGGCCAGCCTCTTCTAGGCAGTGCTCAACCAGTCTACAGGTCTCCCACAAGTCAAGGCAATCGTGTTCAATCTTGCGCGCTTTGGCCGACTTGCCCTGATCGACAATCTTGCTCGTCAACTGTCTCCGGATGGCGCAATCCATCCAGCCGGACTGCTCGGGAAGTACAGCCCGCGAGACTGGCCACCCGGAGCCGAATATGCACCGGTCTGGGCCAAAGAAGTTGATCGCCTGGGTCATGACGTTGGTCGCTCTGAAATCCTTCTTGACGTCGTAAATCATCTTGTCGTTATCTGATTTCTCACTGGCATCCGAGTTCGCTCCTTCGTCCTCCGATCCGCTGTTGTAGGCCGCTACTAGGCCCTTATTCGGAAGGGGCTTCTGTGTTAGATAGTCAGTCTTGTTACACCAGCCTGTTGTTCCCGTCAACTTGCAGTAGACGTTCGGATATCTACTGAGATATTCCAGATCTGCTAGCCAGTTTGCAAACATTTGACTGCTGGCTAAATTGATAATGATTAGAGAACGAGAAAATTCAGCTCTCAGGATAAATTCAATTTTTTTCTTTTAGCCTAGAGAAAGAGACTAAAGATTCAAAGGCATAAACGCATTACCATATGCTTTAACGTCTCTTGGTCCATCTACGAAATAGTAACGCAAGGTTCTGGTCGAACGGATGTTACAACACCAGAGAGTTGTAGCGAGCCCTCACGTGCAAAGATTGTAAAAAACCCAAGATGCACACTCACGATTCATGACTGAGCAGTAGTCTGTGGGTACAGCGCAGTGATTGAGGATGAACTTCATATTCGGATGTCGGTAGGCGATATGACAGGCGTACTTTAGTTGATCCGGCCTAACCAAGAGTTCATACGGAAAGCCGTAGTATTCGATTGCTGCAAAGTTGACATCCGTCTACACAAATGAAATCCAGTTATGTATCAGAGAATATGAACGCTTTTCGAGAATATTTATTGAGAAAAGCTAGGGTTAAACTTACCGTGGAATCGAGGATGAGTTCGTTGGCCATTTGTGTCATGTCGTAGCGGAGGCCAACGAGGAAGGGGTCCTTGGACAAGTAGCCCAGTCTGTCAACGAGCAGGGGATCGACAAGGTCCGCCCAGCTCACGTAGCCAGCGATGAAGTAGTACTCCTCAGCGAGGGTTGAGATGAGCGCGTTTTCTGAGTATGATGGTGTAACCTAAGGAAATGAGATTATTTTGAGTCATTTTTCACAATTCTTAAAAACCGTTATATCAAGCGTTAATTATTACCTGAATATGAATTCCGTAACGGATTGGGGACAATTCCCCGATGCCATCTTGGAGTTCGGCCTCGGCCTGAATTCTCATGGCCTCCAGCTCTTCTTCGTAGTTGTCGGAGGTGTAGTCTCTGCGAAGGATGTTTATAGCCCTCTGGCCAGCGCACATGGCCTGGTAGTCACCCTTGGGATGTGCACAGGCCCAGGGATTGGAGTTGGCCTTTGGCGGGATCAGGGAGCCGTCGTAGACGTCGTTCGTGATCGTCCACATCGAGAAGTGGGCGTCGATGAAGGGCGGCCGCTTCGGATCCCATAACTTGGTCGCCGCCTCCACGCATAGGTGGTGCAGCTCCGCGCGTTGGTCCTCCACAATATCCTCCATCATGGCCTGTTGTTCAGTCCGCAGTTCCAGGTCGGTGAACTTGTCAGCTCTCTGATAAGTGTCTTCGTAGTCATCTTTCGTCAGCGGGCCAGCACGGTAGAAGGCTTGGTCCACCTGAAAATGACATAAAATTGTGTCATGAGATCGCAACTTGGCATGTGACTGTATTAATATTAAATTTGACAGACCAATAAAAAACAGCACATTTCAAACTAACCTCGGATTTCTCCTCTTCAGTCACAGCCTCCTCGGGAACGGTCTTCTCCTGTTAAAGAATATCGATTCAATGTCTACTAAGTAGTAACCCATCGCCCATGGGGTGAGGGAATGGTTCCACTTGACTCACTTGTTCTGTCTACAAAAAAAAGAAGAGTTTTATTAGAACGAACAGGCAACTCCACACTAGAAATGACAAGGGTTTGAATAAAAAAAATATATTTTTCAAATAGACGGATGGGACGTAAAAATTAAACTTTAGGTGTGTGTGTGTTGGGGTTGGAGGAGGGGGTTTCTGAATCTCTATTTGTTCCTCAATTGATAACGGATTGATTCTTCACGGCCAGCTGGTCGATGAGGGCCGGGTCGGCCTTTTGGTATCTCTTAATTCGTTCCACTTTACCTTGGGCGTAATCGAGGCTGATGAATGTCTTTGCTGCCATGTTGACCATTTCACCGGAATTTCGATCGTAGACCCTCTCTTGGTATTCACTGAGGAGATATTCGACGCTATTGCGGTTTTCAAGAAGTGAAGCGTCTAAGGGAAGGTGTGGAATTTAATTTAAAAAAGCGGAACTTGTTGATTTGCCTAGAGACTCACCTCGATTGCCGGTGATGAAGCCAATGATTGAGGCGATTTCAGGCCGTGAGATCTTATTGGCCCCTTCCAGCAGGGTCTCAACCTGCATCATTTGCTGCTCGGAGAGGGACAAGTCATCTTGTATCGCTATACTGGGGACGTTCTTGGGGGATACTTCAAAAGTATTCACAACCGGAGGATTCTGCTGCCTGGTCTGAGTTGGGGAGAGGCAGCTGACGATTTTCGGCTGCTAGAATAAAACGGTCTTTAGAATGAGTATGAAAGGACCCCTACTGAGGAGGGTGGAGGAGAGTTGGAGCTCACAATGGCTGGCTGAATCGGCTGTTGATAGAACTGGAAGATGTTGGGTTGGGTGAGAATGTTCTGAGATTGCTGATTCGGCTTCTGTTGCACACTGGCCGCTGCCGGATTTATGACGATGAACTGGCCGATGGAGGGACTCTGGTCGCCTTGTGAGTTGGGACAGAAGAGCCGCACGTGCTGCTGTTGTTGTGGCTGGTTCTGGCTAATGAGAGTGAAGGGCTGTTGATTGGGCACTGTCTTGTTGTTCGGCGAGAGGAGGATCTGCTTCGGCCCTTTCTGGCCCTCCGGCGTGAGTCGGATTATGTTCTTCTGTTCAGGATACTTTTGCACAAAGAGCATTTCCCCGATTTGGCTGCCATCGGCCTTGACGGGAGTCTGCTTCTTGGCTGAATTAGCCGGAACCTACGGGCAAAAAGACGGTATACTCAAATAAGACATCAACAGAAATTTCAGTTAATATTCGGGTCTAATATATCTGGGAGCTTTGACAAACAAATTATTAAAATATAATTTTTGTTAATTCTTTAGAATGCCTCCTTCGCAAAAAGGTGAATGATATGGTTCAAAAAGCTCTATAGTGAATCTTTTTTAGCCAAATCGATAGAGCTGAGAATTTCAGCTATATGATGTAAGAGTATCATCGAAATTGCATTTTTATCTTTTGGGGGGAGAAGCAGCCAATGTAGAATAGGAATGAATATTCTAATAAGAAAAGGTTATTAGGATATAGATTAGGTCGTTTTTTGAAATTCTTAAAAGCACCTAAAAAAAATGCAAATGCACATGAAATTGCATATTTTTTACATATTTGAAAAGATTGATCATTTTCTCTCTTATTTTGTTAGAGTGTGACCAAAAGAATTGGTCAGACATTAAATACAGTAAAAGATAATGAGGACATTTTCGAGGACAAAAGATAAGATTAATACACTTACAATATTCCTATGCATCTGTAGCATAAGGGGGCGCAGATTACGGACGTTGCTGAAAGCGGTCGGTTGGGGATTCGGCTGTAACTGGGTGTTGGGCCGGATTTGAACAAATCTCGAGTTTTTGTCGTTATTCTGAATCTGCGTCCCGCCGGCTAGTGAGGTTTGGCTCGTTGGTGGGGACAGGAGAATGTTTTGTGGGAGTTGTTGTGTCTGAGAGAGCTGTTGGCTTCCTTGGTTGAGTGTGATGAATATCTTGTTGTTATTCTGCTGGGTGGGAGAGCAGACGGTCTGCTGCGGGTCTTGCACTTGCGAGGAGTTGGCCACGAGGTAGATGGTCTGGCCTTGAGGGGTCTTTATTGGCGAGTTCTAGAGGAATTATTACATTAGTCATGATCTAACTTGGGTCATGTGTTTCATCAGCCTAATAGGACCGATCGAAAACTGGTCGAGGTCATGGAGGTGAGAACTCACAAACTTCGGATCTGATATTGAGATGAACTGCTGATTTGGATAGATAACCTTGGGTGTATTGATTGCTGAAAATATCGACCTCTCACCAGAACTAGAGGAGGCACTGTAGTTACCTGCGGACATCTGTGGACTATTCAGGTTCTGCTTCTGGGGTTCATTCGAGATTTGGATGCTACATAAGATATGATACAATTAGAAAACAAGAACTTGAGTTAAAGTCTAGGCTACATGGCTCAGTTCTGGTGACAGAATAAATTGAATGTAGCTGGAGGCAGTGTGAAAAGTAAAAAGATGTCAGCCTCTACTCGTCAGTAGAATTGACTCACTTTGAGAAAATCTGCTGCTGCTGGCTGGTAGATTGCTGTGGTGTAGTATTACTCCTGAAGCCGTCACAATTAACCGACTCATTACAGGGATTAAAGGCCGGCGTGGGCGGCAACAGGGCCATATCATCCTCGTCATCATCGGAGTCCTCCATGTTGGGGTCGTTGTTGGGCCTTGTGAAGTTGCTGAAGCTGTAGTCCTTGTCGTCTCTACCTAGGCGCGTGGACGACGACGAGGGCAGCACAGACGGTGGGGCCTGGTAGTTGGTGGACAAGAGATTATTGGACAAATCGTCCAGCGATGAAGAGTCGATTAGTTCCTGGCGGAGAATGTCATTCCTGGCCTCTATGGAGGTCTCGAGAGAGTCCATGTCGGTGGGCAGAGCCGTCGGCTCTTGGTGGGCCTTCGGATCGAAGAGGCTGGCGTTGATTAGGTCGTCAGAGTTGAACTTGTCGAGGGTCTTGTTGGAAGGGGCCTGCGGCTGCCTGGACTGCGGCTGCTTCTTGTCGGGAGTCTCGACAGTCTTGAATTGCTTCACGGCCTCTCTCGCCGCTTTGACGGTACGCGCTCTCTCTTCCTTTTCCTTCTTCTTCTGCTCGCGTTCTTTATCCATTTGTTCTGAGATGAAAATTTGAAATGTAAGCCTTTTTTTAATTTCTCACCTCAACAGCCAATGAGAAGCTAGTAATATTCACTAGTTTTCAAATCTTTTTTAGCTTTCCGTGCGTAAGAATGATTAATTGAGCCAATCAGATAGAACAAATATTTTATTTTTTGAGAATGCTTCTTGAGGTTGATAAAAGTTGTATTCGATGAAAAAGATTTCCTGACACTGCTAAGGAGGGGCTCATTTCAAAGCTATTTTGAAGCCACAAAGCAACGTTGATGATCGAAAAACTACTGCGAAGCACGATAAAAACCTTTTTTTATAGCAAAGTGACCTATTGATTTTCAATCAGACAAAAATTTATATTTTCTTCATTTCAATGAGAAACTCTTGCAATTTGCCTGTGGAAAAAGAGACGAAAACTCACCCCTTTTGAGCTGCTTCGCTTTGGGCCCCTGGGCGGGAAGATCGTCAAAGTCGAGGATTTTAATGCCTGGCTTATTGTTGCTGGAGTTGGGGCGTGAGTGTTGGACTTTGTGACGATTGGTCTCGGTGAAGGACAAGTCCTTCAGTGGCTCCGGAATCTTCTTGGGAATGAATTCATTCTTCATCCTTTTGTTGGAGGAGGGCAGGCTCTTGGCCTCGGTCAGCTTCTCGTCCCGATTGAAGCCCTTGCCGGGAATGGGGACGTGGATGCGTCGCTTCATGCAGTCCTCTTCGATCTTGTCCAGGTATTGGTCCCTCAGTGAGATGGCCTTCGACTTGCTGCGCATCTTGAAGCCCGTCTCAAAGTAACTGGAGTGGTCGTTTTCGAGGAATTCTGAGAAGAACAAGTTGCTCTGTGATGAGTCATTGCTCTCGGCTGATCCCTCCAACTTGAGCATGTTCTTCTCAAAGACGTCGTTATTCGAGTTGAGGTCAAAGTTGAGAATGTTCTTCGTCTTGAACGACAAAATCGTGGCAATGGATTTCACAAACTTATTCTCATCATTCAAGGCGTTCTCTAGGATACTTCTACAGGCGTCTGAAATCTGAAAAGTTTACGTGAGAGATTTATCATAAATTAGGTTTTTACACAAATCTGATGTTTTTTTGAATTGAAATGCAATCCCTTACAGTAGTTGCTCTCACTAATTCATTTGATCAATGTGTGTAAAATATGCGAGGCGCAGATTAGGACCCAATCAATGTCACTATAAGCCTCTGCGAAAATACCAAGTCATACACTCGCCAGATGTATAGTCAAAACCTCATTATCGCTGTGATGATCAAAGTGTAATTTTTGGATTTTTTCACCTATAAGTCCCGTAGCATTTAACACCTCAAATGAACTCTACTGGAAAAATCTCATTGATCACTGATCAGTAAATTGGAGGGACAAAGAAAAGACCAGAGCTTTGTCTCACGAGATGAATGTAAACTGACTGATAAATATTATATTTTATAATATGAAAATATTGTATATGGTCTGAAGTTAAAGTAGACACGAATAAAAATATTCTGATATTTTTCATGTTTTAATTTCAATCAGCAAAATTTGCTGGATTGACTTGACCGGAGAAGTTGAAACCTATAATTTTAATATTATTAACAAATATTTTCTAACAATTTAAGACCTCTGGTATGCTTTCTACCTTAAAAATACACAAAGAAAAACGCATAAAGCACTTCTGAAGTAATTCAAACACATTTCTCAATAGATGAACCATTAAGAATATTAATTTTAAGAGGAATTCTTGAGAAATACGAATACTCACTGAAGGATCGGAGGGGTTTTTGCTATTTGAAATGCTGAAAAGAATGGAAATCTTTGACTTGACATCGATATGACTGAATGTTGAATCGATCTGCTGAATTTTACTCAGCGATAATGATGATATGTCGCAGCATTTCGACCAATTTGAGTCGAAGAGAAACTGTCTTATAAATTTCTGTAAATCGCTCATTCATAAATATCTTAAATGTTAATATTCCGGTGCAAAAGGAGTTTATTTAAACATCTTGATAATTACTTTTTATTAATTTTGTTTTACGCATTCAAAATTTTGAATGAATAAAAGTTTTAATTTTTACCATTAATATTCTAGAATGGCTCTTAGAGAAAGAATAAGCCATTATGTAGGTTATTTTTAGAAATTATTTTATTATAGGAAGTCAAAGAAAATCAAATAGAAGAGGTCATATCAGGTAAATCGTGTAATGTAACCTCTGAAGCAATCTTCAACACAATAATCCTTCATAGAACTCTCCCTCGTGTATGATACATTGTCGTAATGAATTTTAGCTCGATTTTCGTGGTGCTAGCGTCTATTTCAATTCATACCTTGGCACCATAGATGTGGACTGTACAACTTTTGATTTAACCTATGTGAGAAAATTATAAATTTTTTTCGTTCATTTCAGAGTCTATTTTGCCAGAAATGACATGTATTTTCTACTAGGTAAAAGTGAATTCCGATGAACTCAACGAAGTGATCGATGAACAAATAAATACCTTTTCAAGTCAATTAAGACAGGAAAACATTACCAACGGTCCGGTTAGAGGGAGCATCACTCTTGAATTTGCTTCGCCAAAGAAGAACAACACCTGGTCCATGACCTTGGAAGCACAGCCTTGGGAAAAGTGGACTGTCTTCTTATCGCTTATTGTTGAAGACCCTGCTGAGCCTCTCAGCAATCGGGTGACAAATGGGCTCTTGGATATTCTAGATGATATAAACAACTCTTATGAGAACGTTCCCAGCCTAGGCTCCAATAAGATGCAATGCGAGAATAATGTTGATCTGGATTTCCAGGAAGTGTGTCCGTATAGATTTCAAATCTCCTATAATTCTTGCATTCGCAATTCCCAAAGATCCAGTCTTGGGTTTTCGATGAGGAAAATCCTCAAGGATGCTGGCTTTTAATTTAAAAAACTATCCTATTTTAAGGATGTGGTTTATTATATAATTTATGTAAATTATTCAAATACAATACAGATCGAATCTAATCAATTTAGCATAATAATTCTTCTCTAAATTTCTTGACATTGAGTCAGCACTGTTGATCAAAAATATTCTAGTTTATATTCAGAAAAAGTACTTTTAATAAAAATAAACTCACTTGAAAAAGCCAGCCAAATACCCGATTACACGCTTAGTTTTATAGTCGTTTTTATATTTAAACCCTATATGGACGGTTAAGAAGGTATTTAGAAATATTATTTCAATTTGAAATTTTCAAATCACTGATGAAGAAGAACAAAAGTTTGCAAAATTGCACTCAAAGTTTAAATCAATCAATAGTACGATTTCAACACTAAGAAGTAGTTTGAATTTTTGTAAAGTGTAAACAATTAGCTGATATGATATCATTGACTCTTTTGAGGAAGAGAGCCGAACACAATGAAGGAGAGATTTCCTCTCTAGAAGAATTGTCATTGCACCAGGAAAATATAGAAAAGTAGCTAAGACTCACTTTATAGGTACAGAATCGACGTTATAGATCGAAATTGTGCAAAGCTAAAAATACTATTTCTACAAAATAACCTCATCTCCAAAATAGAGAACCTCTCGAGACTCAAATACCTCGAGTATCTAAATCTGGCTGTGAATAACATTGAAATTGTTGAGAACTTGAGTAAATGTGAATCTCTACAAAAGCTTGATCTCACCCTGAACTTCATCGGGGAAATAAGTAGCATCAAGAGCCTTGCAAGGAATCTATTTCTCAAAGAGCTGTAAATTTGGCTAACTTTTGACATTAAGCTTTCTAACCGGAAATCCCTGCTCCAAGTACGAAGGCTACAGCGAATTTACCATAAGCCATCTACCGCAGCTGGAATCTTTAGATGGCACCAAAATTCTCCCCTCAGATAGAATCAAGGCCAAGCAGTTTGTGGATAGTTTTCTAGATTCCATCCTCGAATCTGAGAATGAGTTTAAAATAAAAAGACAAAAGGAAAAACAGTCTAACCTTGAGGAGCTAGAAGACTTGAAGTGTAGAGTTGAGAATGAAAAGGAAAACTTTACTGCAATCAAAGAGGAATACATGAAGAAACCAAGCAGTTATAATCCTGAATCGAAAATAGCATCGAGTTACCTCATGAAGCTGTCCAAAGAAGAAGGCGAGGCTAAGAATGACGGAAAAGTGGTTAAAGCACAGAGGCCCTTCTTCAAAAAGGACGGGCAACCGTTTAACATTAACGAACCAAAGTAAAACATGGTAAACTCATTTTTCTTAGACTGAATTTCAGAGTTGAAGAGAAGTTTTCCCCGGACCTTGGTGACATTTATGAGATCAGGATTCCAGTTTATAGGTAAATTGAGAGTTGACACTCAGACATTTAGATACAAGCCTTCTTGATTGTGTCATAGAAATAAATCATGTCAGAATTTCAATTAAGGGTCAGATCATTCAGGTAGCCCTTGACAAAGAGATCTTGATCGATAAATCAACAGCCGTTCGATCGCAGATGACCGGGGAGCTCGTGTTGAACTTGGTCAAAGTTTGTTCATTCAATTTTCGATCCAAAAATTTGATTTTTTTCCAGGATTAATATTCTCTGGATTCCGGCGGAAATAAAAATTAGAGTCTGAGTTGATCCTAAAGATCTTTTGGGTGAAAACCGGAATTTTTTAAATCAAGGTAAAAATCGTTATTGATAAAAACCTTTTTAAAGATGGACCAAAGAGAGAGACCCAGGGCCAGGAATGACAGCCAAAAGAGTGACAAAAGAAAGAAAGTCGAGTACCTAGAGTTTTCTGACCAGGCGAGATCGATGAAGGATCAGCTTTATATTTTGAAAGATCCCGAGAAGTACCCATCTGACCTTCCAGATCTGGAATAGAATCGTTGTTAAAAATTTGTGAAAATAATATATATTCAACTCTGAAATGAAGTCTCTTCAGCAGCACCGGCCTCCATTACATCCTCGGCAGCCGCAACCACGGCCACCACCCCCGCAGGGTCGAGCAGAGCCGCATTGGCATCGCTTGAACTCTCGTGAGAGCATGTGCGCAATGGCCAGCACCAGGAGGCCCTTTGAGCCGGCAATGTCTGTCCCACGATCGAACCCAGACCCTGGCAACGACCTCTGATGATACGATGTGTGATTCAGCATCTTCTTTAATGACCAGATACCGCTAAGTGTGGTCAATAGAATAACTCGTTGTGCAACTTGTACAATGCATCTTGTTGCACTCTACTTGTTGTACGGAGTTGGTAAACAACATTCTCTAAATACGTTAAATACTTGCTCCTTCAAACGGTATCTTCGCAGTAGATTCATGTGTTAATCCTTCAAGAAGAGATTTCATTGGCTGAGAAAAGGCATCTTTGATCCTAATTGATTACTAATAGTATTTGTCTAAGATTTCTGTGGCGTGCTCTTCTTTTTCCATCTTAAATTTGTTTATTGTATCAAAAGAGCCCCTTTATCTCAAGGATGGGACAGGCATGAAATAGTTAATTCACACACACACTTCAAGAGTTACCAGGGGATTTTTAGATATCTTTCCATCGAAAAGAATCAAGTTTACAGCGTAAATCTTGAACAAACATGAAATTGATTCATAATTACGTTATGATAATCTGAGCATTTGATAAACATGTTTTGTTCTAATTTAGAGAAATAGTTAAGCGCAAAAAATGAGGTCAACAAATCATTTGAATAGCATATTAATCTTAACACAAGAGATCACAATCAAATAACTCGAAATGACCCTTGGATTGAACGACGACATGAAGAAGATAATTCTTCTAGCCGTAATCTTGAAAGGCATCAAGAGTTACATAAACTTCGAATTGCCCACATTCAACTCGTCCAAAAGGAAATTTCAATTCAACAACACTTCAGAGGAGAACAAATGCGGCGCCATGATGCAGAGTACGAGCCCAAAGGTGTGCTACACCCCCATCAGCACCTGCGCTCAACCAATGTACGAACAGCCGGCCCTTCCTCAGACCATCTACCAAGTCCAGCCCACCGGCCAGCCCGCTTATCAGGCGTCCGCGCAACAGAACGCGCAACAAATGAAGGTCTTCAATCTGGATGAGAACAGCCTGAAGATGCTAGCAAACGGCCAGCCAGTGTACATTAATGCTGAGTAACCTCAGGAACTAAGTTTGGAATTATCGAATTATCAACAATTTTAAAACGTGTTCTATCCTCAATAGATAAAAAGAAGTCTGTTTGATCTACGCTGGTTACTAAATAAAAGACTCATTTAATTATCCTTTATCATCATCATCAAAAGAGAAAAATTTCCTTGAGCAATTCTGGCTACTTCATGTGATGCACTGTGTTATTGAGGGCCACTTACTTGAAAGTAGTCCCAAAAGAATTTTGGCGCCAAAATCTCAATTTTATCTCGCCCAGAAATGTGAACACACAGGAAAATTGTTCTCCCTTCTAATCCACTTGATGAATAAAAATAATTAGATAATAATCCTTTTGCATCTTCTTGAATGAAAGAAAAAGTAATAATAAATTTCTCTGTACACACAAGACAAAAAATGATAAATGTACATTTAACGTTGTATATATGTGATATTGAGGGGAAACCACTCGACTGTATGATAATATGAAAGGTATATTTCACTGTGGAAGAATTGGATAATTATCCTATTGACAGATTGTGATGGCATTTTCTCCACACACATCACCCACTACCAAGAGAAGAGAGAATGGTAATCATCTTCGAGACTAGTTTAGCCCGATTACTATAATTCATTGATAATGATTCTCTCCTCTGAGTTGGTCTCATTTACACAAGATTGAGGTACGTAGAATTCACAAGTGTTTGAGTTATTTTCTATTCCCACATTAAGTGTCGTGGTCAAAGTGTTTATCTCCCGATTACTATAATTCATTGATAACCATTCTCTCCTCTGAGCTGGTCACATTGACGTGGGATTGTGGCATTTTCAAAAAATGCATTATTACTTGAGTTTCAGAACCATGGGACCTTGAAGTGTTTGAGTTATTTTCCATTCCCACATAAGGTAGCATGCATTTGAGATCTTTTCCTCGATAACCAATGGGAAAATTGGAAGACAAGATATTTGCCTGCCTCTCCTTGTCCTGGGAGCCAATAGGGAAATTAGAGGAAATCTCTTTAGGTAAATATGAAGCAAGCGAACAAAGGGAGATAGATATCTCGTGAGTGAATTACCAACAGTTTTTAGTCGAAATAAATAATTGAAAGGAAGAAATCTTAATTCTGTCATTCTAACGGACACTAATCAGAGGAGTAAACTCAAACTGGCTATTTATCTCGAATATCATCGATGAAGAAATTATCTCTTGGGATTGAGTAGATTCAAAAGGAGATAATGGGCATTGAAACAGTGGTTAGTATTCCGAGTGGGTATTCGTTCGGACCGTTGCCGAACGACCTCATGATAACGCATCCGGCTACATTCTTGGGTCACTTGACGACAGATGAACCGGTCGCCTTCATTCCCACCCTCAAGGTAAGCTGTGGTTATTCTAGACCTTAGATTGATCCGATGCAGTTGAATACCAAGAAGCATCTCTTCGAATGGATCTTCCTAATACAGACGGCGAGGTGCCCAGAAGAGCAGAACCTCGACTTCAAATGGGGCCAGAAGAGGGATTTATTTTATTATGTAACGAACAGAGATATCGCGCCCGGAGAGCGCCTCTTGGTCTGGTTCCAGAGGTCGGATTTGACCAATTCCATTATAAAAATGTTCCTCAGTGACTATTCCGAGATCAAGGCTTCGAATCCGTTTGAGAATCTTTTGAAAAGCAAGTTCATTCAATCTTGGCTGGGCAAGGAAAAGAGTGGTGAGTCAAGTTTCTCATCCATTTTCCAGATAACAGCCCATTCGTTTGTGACAAGTGCTCAGAGAAGTTTCAGTTTATTTATCCATACGTCGCCCATTGCATTTTCAAATGTAAAAGTAAGAAGACGCACCCAATCGACATAGAAAACCTATTCACAAAAGCCCCGATGCAAGCTCAAGTGAAGAGGCCCCAGGTAAAGGTAGCCGAAGAAGGGTCCATAAACCCCCTAACAAAGAGTATCTTGACAGTCGTAAGGAGCAAGAGTCGGCTGACCTCGGCCCTTGTGAAAGAGATGATCCTGGTCCGCTTCGATGAGAAGAATTGGTGTGCAGAGTGCAGGAAGAAGTTCCGTCTAACGAGTGATCTAGTCAACCACATACGAAGCAGTCATAGAACGCAAGAGGGCAAAATGATCAACAACGATGTATCAAATGAGATTCTCAAAAAGTGGACTGACAACCTAGACGAAATGTTCCGCAATGATATCCAGAGGTATCAGAACAACTCAAGCATCGATTCCAACATCACTGTTGTGGATGACGATTTCGATTCCTTCTATATGGAATGAGTGACACTCAAAGGGGCAAGCAGTTTCAAGAATCTTTCAAGATCATTGTTATATATTATCAAGTTGAAATTTTGTCTCATAATATAAATTGTAAGAACAACGAAAGAAGATAATCATTTAAAAGGGAGAGTTACTCTCCTAGAAGAGCGACCATGACGTTTTCAAAGTCCCCTGATAGGTCACTCAGGATGGCGTTCTTGAGTGTCTCGCCGTACGCTTCCTCGTACACCTTCTTTATTGTGCCGAGGTCAATCTAGTAATTAGATTCATTAAATAACTTGTCATTCTAAGGATAGAATGAGACTCTTTTTTTAAGGCTTGAGGTTTTGCTTTGACCAATAGTTCTACAAAACAATATTGGCCAATCAAAAGCAAGAACTAAAAAGCCACACCACCATGGCTGGTGGATTTAATCATGCTCCTTCGCCAAGTATTCAGTTCACTTAACATAGAACAGTGGGAAAAGAGAACTACAGTAGTAGCTCAGAATATATATTCTCTCGAGAGAGGAATGTCAACTTTTCCAAAAGACACTTGACATTTTGTCTTAGAAGTTATGATAGAAAAATCCCTTAAAATCTTTGTCGCCTTGGAATAAATCTTCTAGACTGTGCTGAGACCGCCAATCATATTGAGCAAAAGATCGATACCCTAAGTATAACCTCTCAAAGATTCCCGAGGACAAAGTAGAAAGTTAGATGTCTCTACGGATACAAGTAAAACAGCCAGGAAATTAATAAATTCTTTTGAACGATTCTCATTGGCTTTTAAATTATAAAATTTAAACAACCAATCAGATGAAAGGATGCATCTGTGTAACTTGAAAAACTGCCTTGGGAATAATTAGAATTACAACTTGGAATTACCTCAGCTCTTGAGCAGACCAGCCTTATGAGTTTCTCCTCGTCAGTTCCAGCTCCCTTCAGAGAATCGTGAAGCATTTTCGCATAAAGACCCGGGCGATCGAGACAACTTTGTGCTAAGAATGGATCAATAAATTGAGATCAAGTTTTCTCTGAGCTTAGAGGCCTTAATGAAATGCTGTTTGTTGCCTAATATTCTTGAGCAGACAAATATAGAAAATGTGACAATTTTAAGATTTGAATATTTTTCTGGTGCTATCATGATTGCTCAAAAGTAAACTATTGTAACAAGAAGGGTCAAAAATGTTATGGAACCTTTGTTTAGATGGAAGAACCAAGTCCAGAGGTTGATTAGAGTATGGACGTACCGATGGACACAAGGACGAGCTTGTCCTCGCCAGAAAATTCGCTCTCTATGGCTTGAATGATGCTCTTGCCAAACTTCTTGTTGTAACTGACATCGATTGCAGCGATCATCCAGACGCTCTGGCGACAGAGGATTCCGATAAATGTTGTCTCGTCAGTTCCCCATTTTCTGAATATAGCAAAAGAAATCAATTATTCCAATGAAATGGTTTCATCTACCGTAACAAATAATTTTGCACAAGACAATTTTTGCAAATTCAGAAGACATTTTTGTCTTAAACATTTTTTTCAAAATCTCATCTACCAGATAAAAGATTTTTAACTTGGCATATAATTCAATCTACAAAAGGGAAAAAAAATGAAAAATTTCGAATGTAAATTAGAAAAGTTATGGCAGTTTCTAGATTTAAAGTTCAAAATTTAGAAAAGAAATCAGATTATTTTCGCGCGCAAATTTCAAACGGCTTTTCATTTCAATCAAGGATATCGTGAAATGGAGGCTGTTAATTCAGAGGTAGAATTCTAGCACTTACCCATCACCAGCGTCGTAGAGCTTCTGGGCGAGCTCTTCCGCCTTGGCTACATCCACGAGGGCGCTGATGCCGGACTTCTTGAAGGCGTTCATGTCGCTCTCAGTCGGCTCGATTCTCGCGCCCTGCAACATGGCGACCAATGTGTGCTCAAAGTTCCCGGTGCACTCACTGCGAACCTCTTCGATCAAGTCTTTGCCATAAACTGAATATAATTCAATTTTTAATTTACGGTCAAAAATACAATTTGAGTTTTGTGATTACGGATCACTACATATAATTCAATTTTTAATTTACGGTCAAAATACAATTTTTTCTTCATGACAGGCCGCAAAAAAAGGACAGAGCAGTCAAATACTGGTCATAGAAACCCAATTGACATTTGCGGAGGCTTATCGAAGAAAATCCTAGAATAACTACCGGTACAGATTCCTTGTTGAGTAAAAATCATGAATTATGTGAGTACTATAAAGTAGTATTTTCCATCATATTAAACCAAAAATGATTCTATTCACGGCATTGTAGTGTTTTCATGTAGTCTAACATCTCTTGATACATCTTCAGAACTTATTAGAAGGTTGAGGCTTTTAAAAGTTACTTCACATAGTTAGTCAGTGTACTACACATTACTTTGACATTCATAATTTAATTGAATGAAAATTTGAAAGAATGATTCATCAATAAAAAGATGTCAACAATTAAATTCACTGAAAGAAAAAAAATTAAAGTTTGCAAAATGACATGAAAAAAACATAAAAAAATAAAATTTTAACGCTAAAATGTCAATACATTAAATCAAAGAAAAATCGTTATTTCGACTCACGACTAGTGTAAGCGGCCTTCATTTCAGTGATCTCTTCATTGGTAGCTGATCCAATGATCTCAGCGAGTAGGGTTTCATTCGTCCCTGCGCCAGCCATCGCTTCATGACAGCCAATGGCCATAATCTCACCGGGACTCTTCAGGAGTGAGATGAGGACTTTGCGAAAACTGCCGTGAACTTCATCTTTAATGTCTTCTTCGAGTTCCTACAAAAGAAAGGTAATTGTTTTCATTTTAAAAACTTTAATCAAGTAATTGATGACTCACGCGACCCAATGAACGATAGGCTTTCATGACCTCTTTGCGTTGCGCGTAACTTCTCTTGACGATTGTGTTCATCAAAAGGTCTTCATCAGTTCCCGAGCCCTTCATCGCTTGCCGAATCACCTCGACGTCAGCTTGGGCGTCGAAATTCTCTGCCGCCTTGATCGAAGGATGGTACAACTCGCCGTTGGGTCCGATTTGAGTTTGAAGTTTCATTTTTGAAGGATATGTCTTTGCACTACGATTAGTTGGCTCTTATATAAACTTTTGATTCACGTCTGTCCGTATGTGTGAAATGAGAATCTCGTTTGTTTACAATGAAATCTTTTGTAAGTTGTAATAGAGAGAGATGTGACAATATGATCGCTATTTGTGGATTTAAATCAGAAATGTTTTTTTTTATTTCACACGAATCGAGACATACTGATGAAGTAATTCACTTAATATAGCAATAATTTAAAAGAGAAGTTTACTTGTTAATAGTTTATTAATAGTATGATTCTAAGCTAAGAACAGACTAAATTTCTTAAATTAGAATTTGACTGTTTTTCCTTCAAAAATAAAACAACATAATCTAGTGAGAAAATGATTTATTTGTTTAAGTGAGGAATAAGAACTAAATCGTATTTTTAAATTTGTAAACTATTCATTGAGTAGGGCTAGAAGAACCTTCTCGAAATCTCCAGACACTTCTCCTTTCACATCCTCAAACAGACTGGTTCCATATGCCTTAGTGTATACTTCCTTGATGGTTCCGAGATCGATCTGAAACGCATTTAATTGATTGATTAAGAAATTTAAATTATCAGATATCGAACAGATAGTTTAAAAGGCAGCTCCTCAATCTTACTTCAGATCTAGCGCAGATTATTCTTATGAGTTTATCTTCACTAGTTCCAGCTCCACTCATGGCCTCGTGCAGAAGCTTGGCATACATTTTTGGCCGATCGAGACAGCTTTGAGCTAAGATGAAGATTTAGTTTAAGCCGATCTGTCTATAAGGTTACTTACCTATACATGTTAGGACCTTTTCTTCCTCCCCACCGAATTCACTCTGAATAGCATCAATAATAGACTTCCCACAATTCTTCTGGTATAAGTTCTCTATCGCAGCTATTGTCCAGACACTCTCATGGCAGAGAATTCTGATGAATGTCTCTTCATCTGTCCCCCATTTTCTGTGATTAAGAAGTTCTCATTAAATTTATTTGCTAAGGTTTAAAGTTTAAACCAAATTCACCCATCACCAGCTTCGTAAAGCTTCTTCTGTAGCTCTTGTGCCCTCTTAACATCGAACAGAGCTTCTACACCAAACTTATCAAAAGACTTCATTTCCTGCTCGGTTGGCTCAATACGACTTGCCTGCAGCATAGCAACAAGACATCTTTCAAAGTCACCTCCACACTCCCCTTTGACATCAACGACTAGGTCCTTTTCGTATTCTTGATTTGAAAGATTACAAATATCGACTTGCTTTTCTGGTATGCAGCTTTCATCTGCTTTATTTCATCATTTGTGGCTGAGCCGATAACTTCTGCCAGAAGCATCTCGTCAGTACCGCCACCGACCATAGCTCTATGACACTCTTCTGCCATGATTTCCCCTTGGCTCTGTAAAAGTGTCGCGAGGACCCTTTTGAAGTCCCCACTTACTTCACTTTCGATGTCTTCTCTTAGAGTCTACAAAATGATTTTCTTTCTTAGTAATCCAATTGCTGAATTCGAATCGAGAGAAAAAAAGTGAATTCTAATTTGCCTCAGATAGGTTTGATGACTCACTTTTCCAAAATTCAAATAAGCTATTTCAATCTTGTCCCTTTGCTCAAGACTTCTCTTTGTGAGGATATTAATCAAGACATCTTCATTAGTGCCAGCAATCTTCATGGCATCTCTCAACTCTTGTGCGTCCTTTTCAGCGTTGAAGTCCTTCGCGGGGAATACCGTGGGACTGTATAGTTCCCCATTGGGTCCGATGCGTTTTGAAGATTTCATAGCAAGAGATTTAAACAACTACTTTCTCTTGAGTGAGCTCTTTTATACATTTTTTCAACCAAGAATGCTTACATCACCATTTGTCAGTGTGCTCAAATCAAAATGTATCACCTGAGAAAGATGATTATCGATTCGACACAACTCTTTACCAAGGAACTAAATACAGTGGATGTGATGTTTTTTGTCAATATAAGAGTGTTTTCTTTTGTTCTTACAATAATTTTACAATGTGCTTTTAGAATTAATTAGCAAAACTTGAAAATGTACAGAAATTTTAATTCTTCTCACTCAGAAGTTTTAGCGAACATAAAATTAACCAATAAAATCTTTTGAAAAATAAGCTATTCTCATTGGTCAAAAAGAAATGATTCAATAGCTGCTCAAATTTTTCTAGAACAAGTCACTTTTTGAAGAAATATTAATTTATCTCTAAGAAAGGTTATTGAAAGGTTGAAATACTGAATAATCGAAAAATCTAATTTTTCTCATTGAGCAATGCCAAGATGACATTTTCCAAGTTTCCTGAGAGTTCACCCTTCAAATCTTCAAATAGGTTCTTGCCATAGCTACCTGCGTAGACCTCTTTGATTGTTCCTAGATCAATCTAAAAGAAATATTTATTTTTACTCTTCAAGCTGCAAGGGACGGCTCAACGCAAGCTTACCTCGGCCCTCGAGCAGATGATTCTAATTATAACATCCTCAGATGTACCGGCACCGTCCATAGCTTCATGAAGGAGTCTGGCATACAGCCCAGGTCTATCGAGACAGCCCTGAGCTGGAAAAATGAACAAGTTTCACCAAAGCTTATTAAGCTTACAAGTCGATTGGATGTATTTTAATTGGTCAATTCAAATAGACCAATAAGAAGACAAGAGCTTGTAATCTAACTAATCTATGACTCACCAATGCACTTCAAGACCTTTTTTTCTTCCCCTTCGAATTCACTTTCGATAGCATCCATAATGGACTTTCCGTGATTCTTCTGATAGAGACCATCTATTGCAGCAATCGTCCAGACGCTCTGACGACAAAGGACACTAATGAAGGTCTCTTCGTCTGTACCCCATTTCCTAGAAAAGTCAATAAGATGGTAGATAGGAATTCTTTATAGAAAATAAACTTACCCTTCACCAGCTTTATAGAGCTTCTGTTGGAGTTCAGCAGCTTGATCGATGTTGACGAGTGCCTTGATCCCTGATTTTTCAAAATCTTTCATTTGCTGCTCAGTTGGTTCAATCCTATTGCCTTGTAGCATGGCGATGAGGCATCTCTTGAAGTCCCCATCACATTCGCCGTCCACATCTTTGATGAGGTCTTTTCCATAAACTTGAAATAATATTTACTGTCAGTAAAAATCTACATAATTGAAATAACCAATCAAAGAAGCTCATTCTCCCAACTCGAATTTGATTGGCTGAATTTTGTTAATACAACCCACGCTTTTGATAAGCAGCTTTCATCTGCTTTATTTCATCATTTGTGGCTGAGCCGATAACTTCTGCCAGAAGCATCTCGTCAGTACCGCCACCGACCATAGCTCTATGACACTCTTCTGCCATGATTTCCCCTTGGCTCTGTAAAAGTGTCGCGAGGACCCTTTTGAAGTCCCCACTTACTTCACTTTCGATGTCTTCTCTTAGAGTCTGTAAAGAAGAATTTTAATTAATCTCTCATTACTAACTCTACCGGAAGCTAGGTAAACAGTTTCAATCATATCTCGTTGCTCAAGACTTCGCTTTGCGAGGATATCAATCAACGCTTGTTCGTTAGTGCCGGCTGGTTTCATGGCTTCCTTCAGAGCCTGCACGTCCTTTTCAGCGTTGAAGTCCTTTGCGGGAAATATCGTGGGGCTGTATAGCTCTCCATTGGGTCCAATGCGTTTCGCAGATTTCATTTAGAAAGAATTTATGATTTTCACTATAAAAGTGCTTCTCAAGTCTATTTATATACTGATTTCGCAGTGTTTGTTGTGCAACTCTCCATTGATTATTAAGGTAAGAAGAATTTCAACAATTTAAATTGCAATTGAAAGTAGTTTTAACAGGTACTCTGTAAACTTACCTTTCCGTATGAGATGTAAATCTCCTCGATTTTGTCGCGTTGCTGTGTGTTTCTCCTGGTTAAAATGGCCACTAGTGCGTCTTCGTTGGTTCCCGTCATCTTCATGGCCTCCTTCAGTTGTTGAGCGTCCTTCTCGGCGTTAAAGTCCTTTGCAGGGATTATTGTGGCGTTGTATACTTCACCATTGGGTCCGATTTGTCTAAGTGATTTCATTCTTCAAAAGACAAACCTTTTGGTGATGCTCTTATAGAGACATTGCAAGCTTCACCTATTAATGTCGTAGAGTATGTCTAGGTATTCTAGACATTAATAGCTTACATCAAAAGAAGTACATTTGTGAACAGCTTTATTTCTCATTTCTATATAAAACTCAATTCTAAACATGGTTACTGAGTTACGATCAAAATTAGCCTCAAATCGACATAAATCGCAAGTTTTGATGCGATGCAATGTGAAATGCGAATAAATGCACTCATATCTGAAGTCAAAATTGTCCACCCAATCCTATTGGCTGGTTAAAATTGACCAATGAAATTATACATGATTGAAACTTTTCTCTAGTGTTAAAGTCAATTTATTTATACCCGCTTGCAATCTAACGAAAGATTATCTTCAATATTTTGAATTTAAATATTGATGTTGTCAAAGTTTATTTAATTTTGTCCTAA
>KL566822.1:0-12487 GCA_000715275.1 Gyrodactylus salaris
GGGATTTTCTCAACTCTCTAAATATTTTGTGAGAGTTAGGAGTGATATTTGGGAACTACATGAAAAATGCTATCCTTTAGAAGAAAATTTCTCAATTAAAAGCCTTTTGTTAGGAAGATGTGACTGATGTGCGAAAAATTAGCCAGAATTTCGAAATCTAAACGGAGAATATTTTTCAAACAATCTGATTATCTTTAGGAGTGGAATAGTTTACTTGAACAGTAAATATCGATATTTCCATTCAGTAGCCTTCAAAAGAAAATCTATGGCGGCCATTTGGATTTATTCTTATATGGACTTTTAAAACATCAGAGTTTCGACCATAGTAGATAGAATTTAAGCGCACGAAAGATAGAAATAGCCTCAGAATTAGTTCTTCATCATATAATTGAGAATTAAAGCGATTCCTCGTGATCTTATTTCAAAAAGCAGTGCCCTACTGTTTACTATTATTTTATACCAAACTCTGCATAAAAAACTCAGAATTGAAAACAAAAAAACCTTGCGGCTAAATGACCCCCTAGATGGCTTGAAAATAAATTTTTCGCTTTCCTACATGCGGTTAGGAGTCATAAATCAAGTCTAGGCAATAGTTATCGGAAACACTCATTTTGTATGAAATTTATTCTTCTAGCTATTTATTCTTAAATTAAAAACTATTGTACCATCAAGTACTTGTTTCGAGTGTGCACAAATATATTTAAAGCCTCATTCCAAGTTTAGCTTATCATCACGATATATGTAGAATATTTGTCAATCAGAAATTGCGGAAATATGAAAAATTCATCACTTCCATTTCACCCACAACGTCTCTCTTAGTCGCTTGATTTACTCTGTGAGATTAGAGAGAGACAGCCACTCTTTTAGGTGAGATTGCCTCTCTCTCACTCATCCATGGCCTATAAAGACATAATCTTTTGTGTTTAGCGTTTGGAGTAGATTATAAATCTTCTCATTTGTATGAGTAATCGTGGAGAGAGAGTATCACGCAAACTTGTAATACAGTTTACCTAGTTAATGACAGTTTCTCTTCCCTACTCCCAGAGTAATATAATGTTTATAACGTTGGAGATTATATAAATCAAATCCCAGAGTACATGAACCGAAATGTTGGATATGAACAATTAGTAATAAGAGGAGGAAGTAATTAGTTATCTATCGTTATTCATTCAATCTTGTGTACTTTGCAATAAATGCAGGATTGAGAAAGTCAATCTTGTGTCCAGAACTATCGAACTGACTTTCTAGTTTCCGCGAAATTTGATGTAGAAATTGAGAAAAGTAAAATTTCATAAAAAAAACCTGACTTCTTAATTAATTTAATGTATAAGACAACGAGACTAGTCCAAGTTTTAACCATAAGAAATGGTCATAAGAAAAACATGCTATTTTGGTACAAATTCGTGAATACAAATTTTTTAAATTACCTGTTGATAATGTCCATTCGGATCAATAAACGTATTTGTATTGTACAACATGGGCGTTTGGAAGTTCTCGTTTCTCGATTCATTAACCAGCCGCTCACTCTCCATGAGATTAGTGTAAAAGTTTGAATCCAGTCGGATCTCATTCAGGGATATCGGTGCTAGGAAGCTGTTCACTCCGCCACCTTCCTCGAAATGACTCGATCCTGTCGTTTGGTTGAAGGGATAATTTTGATTTTGATATGTTGACATTGTTGGTGAACGTATAATGGTCCCGTTCTTACTTCCACCGTAAATGATCTCATCAAAGTTGTAGTTTGTCATGGGCGTGCCTCTCGCAAAGGTCCCACTTTGGAAGGCAACTAAAATAATATAAATTATTACTAGGCCCAACCAATGCATATTCATAAGAATTGAAATTCTGTAAAAAATTCAAATAATTAAAAACACCTAGATAAAATATGTTATTGCATATCTGAATGAATTTTTATATTTTTCATAAATGGTTGTGAACCCAACAACTAATAAAATAACTGCATCTTATGTAATTTTATCCTTTTTTTTACATTGAATCGAAAAAATTAGTATGTCACTGTCTTAGCATTTTTCTGCTGCTTTCTTCATTATGAATTTGGAGTTCTCACAAAACCTTGATGGCATCAAAACTATGTGATTAAGCGCTTTGACAAATTCTTGACTCAAGTCTTTCTTTAGATGAAATAAACCATTAAAAAATTTGTTCATTCAAACAAAAAATCAGCTTCAAGATGAATTCTACTAAAATCCTTGCAAATATAGCTTCTCCAATCAAATTCTTTAGGTTTTAATTAGAAAAAAATCCCCTTATCATAATTTTTGACCTAAGACGAATAGAAAATATGATATGCTTCTCATAGGTCTTCTAGTCAGTGGGAAATAGCAAAACTCACCAGGCTTGAGACCCGCATAGTTGACGACCTCTTGAAATTTGTCGTTCTTTGAATCATAGTATATTTGATTTCCGCCCAAGTGTGTGTGATTGTCCCCATTGGGGAGGGTTTGATTCCGAAACGACTTTGACTTTCTCAGAACTACGAAAATGGCAGTCATCAGAATGACCGAAATAAGACAAGAGGCTGCCACGATAGTTATAATAATGATGAAATTCAACATTGAAGATGTGCCTAGGTAGTTCCAGCTTCCATTTGCGTCGATAATCTTTGGTTCCGAGTCATCGATGAATATCTTCAGGTCGGCCTCTGTCACTTTTGGTGGAGTGCCGCCATCGGAGGCTTTCACACGCACCATAAAGACAGTGGCTAGTTGTATTGATGAGGGAAGTCTTGCTTTGAGCTTCAGGTCTCCGTTCATCGGATTGAGCTCAAAGTAGTCGCTGAGGTCCACCCCAAAGCCTGGCGATATCGGCACTAGATTAATGACGTCTCTGTTATCTTCACTGATCGCTTTGAAAGTGTTGATTTTCTCTATGTTGAAGCGTATCGTGCCATTCTCGCCAGCGTCGTTGTCGATCGCTGAAATCTATAGAAAAATGAATTGAAACTATTTGCTCGAAATCTTGAATTAATAATCTCTTTTATTCTTAAATTCAGAGTGAAAAGCTTAATTTGAATTCAGTATTGTTTATTATTAATTTATTAATTAAAAATACTTTAAAATATCTCAAATGTAAAATTAAAATTATCAAATACGCAGATAATTTCAACCAATAAAAATTTTAAATATTGGTAATAAAATATACATTAAAATTAGTGCGCCCATAAATATGCTCTAGGAATTTTGAAATATGCATTATTTTACAATCAGAGGTTAATTAATTACACAATAAAAAATTATTCTTCATCGCCTAATTACAATACATAATTTCATTTTTTGACCTTTTTCGTTATGCTCTTTCGTTTTGATAAATAACACGAAATACACGAGAAAATGTACCAACTTACCCTAGCAATGCGATAGCCTTTATTCTCAATCTGACTCATGTTTACCGAGTCCTCTTTGCCGTTAGGGAAATTGAATTCTGGATAGCAATCGTTAACATCTAGAATTGTCACTTTTACAAACGCTCTTGTCTTGAGAGCTGGATTTCCCATATCTCTCGCTTCAATGAAAAAGTTGTATGATGTTGCTAGCTGATTCATCCAGAAGCCACGCTCATAAGAATCGTATTGATAGTTGTTTATTGACTTTTCCTCGTTCGATATCAACTTCTCCCTGTCAATTATACTGGATACTAAGATGTTGACGCGATACTTCTTCGAAGCAGTATCGTAGAACGAGTTCAGTTTAAAAGGTAGATTACCATCTTGTAGACTTTCAGCATCTTGTATCTTCCACATGTCCCGGTTGCCGGAAATCAAGTTCAATTCCAACTTTCCATTCAGGCCGATATCTCTATCTTCCACAGTGAGAGCACCCACTAGTTCACCCGTAGCAGAGCTCTCCTTGATGAAGAACTCATAGGACTCTTGGTTGAACGTTGGGGTCTCATCGTTGTAATCAATAACCCTTAGCATTACGTCAACAGAGTTATTCTTCCTTGGTGTACCGTTGTCTTGAACAATTACTATGAACTGAAAAGTGTCTTTCACTTCTCTGTTTAGATTCTTATTCGATCTAATAATCCCCGTGTCTTTCTCAATAGTCAAAAAAGTCTGAACATTTTGTTCAGTCGATATTGAATAACTCAGTTGAGCATTCTTGCCTTGGTCTGCGTCTGTAGCTTCAATTCGACCTATCTCGTAGTTGCTCTCAATCCTCTTGGGATCAGAATCTTCGTTTACTCGAAATTCATATCGGTCACGTTGAAATTTTGGTTTATTATCATTGATATCCATTATCTTTACAGTGACATCTTGCTTCGTAGTCAGCGACGGCTCGCCCTTATCCATGCAGATGATCTGAAAGTCAATTGTAGGGTCAACTTCCCTATCAAAGGACCGTATTGCACTCAACTTGTAGATCGTGTCCACCGACTTTTTGCCATAAGTCGCATAAGTTGGCTCCGTTATTAGTTGCAAAGTGAATTTATCTTGATTCTCCTCATCGAGATAGCAATCCACTATTCCGTTAAGACCAGTATCGCCGTCTGTTACAGTGACTGTTGCAAACACTGACGGAAGCTTCATCGATTCTTCCTCAATGAACAACTCACTGCCTCCATCCAATCTCGATGAACTTATCTGAGGGCTCTCATCATTTATGTCATCCACCTCGACTTTTAGCAAAAAGGTATCCACAAGCTTCGAGTCACCTGGGTTCCTTACAACCAAGGGTATCTCAAATGTTACCCCATGCTTTCGATTTAAGGATTTGCTGAGGAATAATTCACCAGTCTCCTTGTCGATTCTAAAGAACTCCTTCGTACTCTGTCTACTCAATTCGGGATCTATTTCATAGATTATCTTACCGAATGCGTCACCTCCATCTAGATCGTACGCCTCCAATTTGAAGAAGGGCTCCCTCATACTTACGTTCTCATACAACCTCAAGGATGAGTCCATCATTCTGAATTTCGGTGCGTATTCATTCACGTCAAGAACATTTATATCAACCGTCAATCGACAGGAATGCTCCTCACTGCCCGACGTGCCATCTTTGGCTTCAATGACAATCTTGTAATTCTTCACCTGCTCATAGTCCAACTTGCCTATTAGAACCAACTCGAGGTTATATGGTTTATTTCTCACATTTGTTGGAGTTATTTGCAGGTTAAAGTTTTGCAACGAAGCCGCTCCATTCTCAGAAACGATCCTAATTGAATTTCTTTGAATGCTATTCTCCTGCGAAGAGTCTTGGTCTATTGGGGAGTTGATTGGGAACTTTGATCTTATTTCAACGTCTTCCCTGATATTTATAGTCTGCTGGTTGGATGGAGTGAATTGGCACATGTTGTCATCAGCATCCAGAATGCTCACAGTAACCTTCATAACGTTGAAGAAGCTAGTTCCATTCAAAAGGTTCACAGAAAACTTGAGCTTACAAGATCTATACGACGTCTGATAAGAGTCTACCATGTCTGCGTTTCTCAATGAGTCATCAGTGCACAACTCTTCCTTGTCTAAGCGCTTGGCGACCTTTAGACGGCCCGTCTCGCGCTCCACTGAAAAGTAATCTGCATCGTCTTTTTCTAACTTCATGTAGGAAAACTTCGCGGTATTCCATTCACTGAGGCTGCTCGATAAATGGCCAATTAGGTCCCCAGCCAGTGTCTCTTCACTGATTTCATAATTCACTTGAATTATCGCCTCTAACACGAGGGGAATCAAGAATCCAACTGCGAAGAACTTCATGTTACTTCCTAAAGGAAATAAAAAGAATTATTAGTCTTTGAGCATATCACCAGACATTATGCTCAACAATGAGTCACCTTAGTGTGACAATTATCGGTCATCTTTAACTCGAAGATTCAGTGTGAATCTTTTATGACTATCCTCTTTGTGAAATATTGCTCAAGTTTTTTTATGTTATTTTTTCTCGGGACAAAATAGAGATATCCTCAATTTATGTTATGAATTATTTAGAAAAAAATTCTTTCAAAGCATTCCCAATATTTAATTTATCTCGTCCCAGAGAGTTCATGTATATATCATTCAGTTTACGGTATCTTTCGTGAAATGATATATGAATTATTCATCATCAACAACACGAAAGAATTTGAATTTTTTTATCATGGAAATAAGCAAACATTTGATTTTAAAATATTTCTTGGTTTCTATGATTTATTAATTTCCTATCCCTCTTCTCGGTGACATGACGGAACACCTAAAGTGCAAATTATCCCTCTCTGAGATATTTTTATTAATCAAATTCCATTTATCATTCATCCCAGTAGCTTGTTATGCATTTTTTTGTAATTTATCTCTTACTATGTCTAAATGATATTTCTCCTTCACAAGGATATCTATTGGGGATTATGGGAAAATTACACTTCTCGTGTCTTTTGAGACATTTTTTCGTTGTTTTTATTATAATCAATACTAAAGATAAATCATCACTTTTATCGGACAGTTTTTACTCGAGATTAACTATCATTATACCTCTTTTACGCATTCATTCAAAGTCGCTCTACAACTTTTACGAGGAGTGAAAAAAGTCAAGATCTCTCTTCAAGTTACAACATGGTATAGGAAAACCTTTTTTATGCGGGCAGATTTTATTTGGGAAAAAAAGTAAATTATCATTTATTTTTTCTAACATCCTCTATTGTTATGTTGGATACAATCGCTCTCGTGTTCTTTTTAAAGCTGTTGAAAGCAGTAGAGAATAAATTCAACTTTTATGTGTGGCCCAACTCTCATTCACACGTATGAGTCATCAGCATGTATTACCCGCTGTCTATTCTTACACAGAGTGGACAGAATGGGAATAATTTTACATTGTAAAACTTCCGTTCAACATAAAAAAACTTATCGCCACACATTGAGCGTTGAGAGCGTCCTGGATATTTCAATTTATTGCTTTTGTTCTGGATTACATAGAAAAATGTTCTCCCTCAGGTTAAGACAAAAAGGAATCACCCATCTACATGTCATTTTCGCCAAACTTGAGCAGTGTACCATCAATAAGAGATAAAATACAACATGCTACACTTTTGTTGCTCTTAGCAACTAGTGATTAACCTCGTGAGAGTTCATAGGATGGTCGGTGGTGACAAATTCTCAAAGACATAAAATCCTTTTATATTTTTTTGTGGGTTTATAATATTTATGTGGTCTATACAACTAAAAATGCAGGTCAAGTATAAAAATTTATTCATTCTTAAAACCGTTCCTAGGTATGAATGAGAGACTATTCAGTCACTAATTGATTTGTAGATTAAATACGTTATAAATGTTGCACATTGCTGACAACTGTTGTAAGAAAATACATTTTTTATCATTGTGTAAACTCCCCAGATAAAGTACACTACATGGGTACATAGGAGGGAAAGTAATTTCTACAAGACATGTATTAATGGCGTTGGGATTTGTAGAAAAAGACATGAAATTAATCTATACTATTATAGCGCTTTTTATATGTCATCCTAGAATTTTTACTGTAATCGAAAAAAGAATGTTCTACTAGATATCAAGGATTCTGGAAAGTTTATTATACACTGAATATTAATCATTTGGATCAAAAAAATAACATTTTAAGAGTTCATCAAATGTTGGATTTCTTATAACTTTCCAAGATTAATGGTTAATTCAAAAATATCATATTTTAAAGAAAAATCTCAAAAATATTTTAGTCTTACAAACCAAGGGAACCAAAAATTGACTCATTTAAAAAAAATTCTCTAATATTTTTTTATTTTTTATTAAAATCTCTTTATTTGCACAGTAAATGCATTTTGAAGTTGCACAAGAACAGCTCTGTCTGAATATGACGAACATGTAATATGTATAAAGAACATGGTACATTTGTCTCGACAAGCAAATAGAAATTAAGATTGATTTTCATACCGTATACCTTACAATTGCGGAGCCTATGTAATTCAATTAAACGGTAATAGCACGGCTTTAAAGTGCCCAGGGACTAGGGGGAAATTCCTAGAAATATAAAAAAGCATGTAACAATTAATCATTCCTAATTGTGATGGAAAAAGCTGCAGCCAAATGAAGTGAAAAATACGATAAAATCCAATGCTTATTGAGACTAGAATGCAAAATTTTGTCCATTGTGGTTATAAATCATGATAAAGGAGAAAAAAGAGGGAATTATATTTTATTTTGGAAAAATATTTCAGGTCAAAAATACATAGCACTGTCATCTTATATTTTTGGAGTTCACTGAATCAGCTACCAAGCTATCTTTTATTATTATTATTTTTTCAAGAGTGAATACACTACCAGGATGAGTAATGAAGGGGATCTCTGTGAAACTTCTTAAATTGAGCCTGTGTAGGAAAATTTTGTAAAGATTTTATTGGTTGCTAGATCTTGACTAAAATATACCTTTTTTTTCCAGCCAGCCTCCTCAGATAAGATAATCAGGCCTAAGCAACAAACCTAATCGCAAGCAAATGCTAAGTTTTGAGAATAATTTATGTAACGCTCGATTGCACAGGCTATGTAAAATAGTCGATTATTACACTTTTTCGCCCTAGCGTACGAAGAACTTATCTGATTACAAATCAGTCAAATCTAGATGTGAAACATTCATATTCTTGTGCAGTATTTTCACGCTAAAACACTGGTGGTTGCCTACACTATGCCATCTGATAATTCGCCCACCTCTACGTATTTTCCGCGTGTACTCAATTGCTGGGAAGCAGTTATGCTCGAGTCTCGATGAAAAGTGTCAAAACAGTTGAGAAATAAAAGACAATAGATGTGGTGAAGACGCCCCCTCGGGCAATTTTCGATATCCATCATAATTCTCGTTTTTCGATTTGAATGGAAAAAAAACTTTCATTGTAGTTTTTTCTTTCATTCAAACTCCACTCAAGGCAAGAATTAACTTTTCAACATCAAATGTTATTCATTCTAGTTTGAAGATAAATGAAATCCATCAAGATTAGATCGTGTACTGATCAATCTTTAGGAAAAGGTTATAACAAGAATATTTGAGATTATTGCTGGCCTAACAAACCTGTTTTGGTCATGGTAAATAATTGAAATTGAATTTTTTCCTCTTTTTGTAATTAACCCAGAATTAATATCAAGATTGAAAACGAGAAAGAATACTTTTTCGAGTGCGATCTGAAAAATCCATTCCTCACAGTAATCGTTTGATGGACAAGGAGATCTTGTCTTCTTCCAATTGAGGTCATCTTTCAAAAGGGGGGATCTTACTTTTTACAGAGAAACAGTTATTAATTGCGTAAGATTACGATCCCCTCCCACAATTATAGCACCCTTTTGAACTCAGTAGTCCCAGTTTGTCCCTACAGTGTGTTGCTTCCCATTTTACGTTACAGTGTACAATATTATGCAATAATTCACCATTAGTTTTGGGAGCAGAGAATCTAGAGATTACATAACCATGAAATATTACCTAAGGTCAAGGGTGCAATCTACATGTAACGTTCACACGGAAAATGTGTAATTATGAAAGAAATATTTTCCCAAACACACCTCAAGTGCTTGAGTGAGGAAATCTCCCATTTCTGAGGACTAGATTTATAATTACTAATGTAGTGGCCTTTTCAAGGTTTCCCTCCATTCTAAAGATCAATGATAATTTACCTTGGCATTTTTATTGGCAAACAATTTTATAGTGCACAAGTACAGTTTAGAATAATACTCTATTTTGCTCATAATTTACTGACAAATTTCCCAACAAAATATATTCGATCACACTTACTTGGCAAATACAATTCATCAAAAATCGAGGCCGGATATTAGAATTATCCAGTGAAATTTGAATGGATTTCTACAGAGATTGACTCTTAACCCTCCTAGGCCCAAGCATAGAAATACTTTAAATTTTGAGAATTTCTTTTTAGATTAATTAGTGAGGCAAATTCAGAAGACATCTTTACTATTCTTCAAAAGAATTTCTGCTTTAAAAGTTGGGAAAAATTCTTAAACCTCAAATCTTTTCAAAATCTGAGTTACCAGATGAAAGATTTTCAACTTGGTATATAATTCGATGAGCAATCTACAAAAGGACAAAAATTGAACAACTTCTAATGTGAACTAGAAAAGTTTAAGTAGTTTCTAGATTTAATAAAATGGAAAATTAAATTTTTTTTTTCGCTGCAAATTTCGAAACCTAATATTATTGAGGTCCAAAAGTGATGTCATTCGAAAGCCTAACATGTCCTTTGTTAGTTGCTGGTAGTTCGAATTTTCTTTTCACTCTCTTTGGTGTTACGAGCCTTTTAGTGAGATGTAAAAATAATTTTACTGTGGGCCTAGGAGGGTTTATGAATGAATTCTTCAACAGATTTTCATCTTGAGAATACCTTCCTCATGCTTGAGTCGGAAAACTGACAAAATAAAGACTGAAATAGTACATCATCAGATGAGCTCTTTCATAAGTTCGCTAAGATATTTGATCAGATTAAAAAACCTTTTGTGTATAATTCTTCATTAATTTTGAGCTCATTTTTCTCGATAAATTTTTTTGTAACATGTTAAAATATGCCTTAGAAAGGTTAGAACAAAAGAACTCATTGATATCAGTTCAATTTACCTGGAAAAGCATATCAAAGTATGTCCTTTAAATTATATACAGCGACTCTCTTAGAAATTGTGCTTGAAATTAGCAAAATTTCGAACCCAGTTCTGTGCAAATGATTTAATAATTTTATGCTCACCAATTTTGTTTACTTATCAGGCTTTGGAAAAGACAACTCAAATTTAGTCTCCAATACTGACATTTGAATTAATTCTCTCAAAGAACTCTCTATCAATTTAAATATCGCTAGTGAAAATTTTTAATTTCACTAATTGCTAGATAAATATATACATCTCAGGCACACTACAAAACGTGACTTTTACAAGAGTAATCAACACAACTTAAATGAGAGCTTGATGACTCATTAATTCGTTTGGAAAAAAAATAAATTTTAATTTGTCTACATACACTCTCATTCTGGGCGTTGGCCCAAAAAATGAACTCAATATCTAACATGCAAGATGGAAAAAAGGGATAGTCTGCTGATACTCATTTTTCTCTCCAATTAATTGTAATTACTCTTAAAAATCTTTTGTAAGTGAAACAGATTCTCTAATATGTATGAATAAATTAAGTTGACAATTATTCATGCATGAAACTTACAATTCTATAAGTCCATTATCTTGTTCTGAAAATCTCGAGTATGAAAAGATATTTCCGTTGGCTGACTTTCGATTTAATCCTCGTTCACACTCCCTTATCTTGGATTTCCTCTGGACTATCCAACATTAACCATTAAATGTTATATATAACTCTTCTTTGATTAAGAAATTACTTGCATCGATTCTCATTGGTTGAAATCACGTGAGCCAATGAAAATCGTTTTACTCATTCAAAGTACTTCCACACGTTAATCCTTGCATATGGAATGTGTTTTTGAGGTTAAATTACCTCCTCCTCTGTTGTCATGTGGAATATTAGATTTCACTCAAGATTTTATCGTAAATATTTGCTACATGATATTGAGCATTGCGAATCTTTATAATTAAAGCCACTTGAGTCAAATTATTCTTGATAAACTTTCTAAAGTGTACTCATCATGGTAATATTTGAACTCTTTCGAGTTTTTTTAAAAGTATATTCAGTAAACGCTTTTTTATTGCCTTGTTATTTTCAAGTCAATCGTGGTTCTTTTGTCCAGTAATTGTAAGGTTTAAAAATCATTCGCTTTAAACAAACAAATGGAAACCATTACTTGAAATGGTTTATTGTCCCATTTTCAACAATTTTTCCTATTCATGCCTGTTTTAATGAAGAAGAAATCTGAGTTTTTTCATCGGAGTCTACTATGAGTAGAGCTACCAAATGTATTTTTTTAAAAGTTGTTTTTCTTTTTTACATGAATCATTGATCAATAAAATCGACATCCGAGAGTCTAGAAATGCCTTTTTTGATTGCAATCAATTTTTAGCTTGAACAACCAATTTCGGTTTAGTATCACAAATTGTCATTCTAGTGTATTTCAGTTTAATGAGGGACCACTTGGGAGATGACGAATCTTTCACTCCTGAAAATCTGGAGCAACATATATTTCTCAAACAAAATGCATGTTATAGTATTTTTTTTCAAAAAATAACTATTTTCTGGTAGCCCTAACTATGAGCATGTTGTGATTAACGGTTTCATAAAGACTTCTTTTTAATATAGCGTTAATTTAACCAAAAACAATCGTGAATCGGAATTGATAATTAACTTTTTTATGAATTTTAGCTATTGACAGAATGAGATTTACAGTGCCCAATTTGTTAATTTTCATAGTTTGCTCCCTCAAAATGTAAATTGCGATTGAAATGCTGTTGATTTCCTATACATTCAAAACAGCTATTGATTTTCTAGAGGTTAAACGGATGTGATTTTTCTTGTTCGTCACCGATTAAATATAAATTTTAAATGATATTCATTGACTCTTTGATGCAGGCCTATTTAGTTTATGCTACAAATGTTATTGATTTTGGATC
>JJOG01001951.1:0-25157 GCA_000715275.1 Gyrodactylus salaris
TTTAAATTCATCTTTGGAAAAGTATTCTTCAGACATAATTGTGTGCACAAAGAGAGATTTCTACTTGGAAGGAAGATAGATATGAAAAATTTTCCGTATGAATCTAGTAATCAAATTTCAAAAAATGCGATATGGCTAATTATTAGAAAAGTCAATATTTCATCCTGAAATGAAAGATGAAAGTGAATTTCCTAAAGATTTCCTTCGAAAAGTACTGTATTATCGATTTTTTGGATAAATGACTTGCGAATTTTGTTGAAATCATTAAAATAACGTCTTCAGATTAAAATTGCAAGCAATCTATTTCGAAATAGAAAAAACTTAACCTATTTACTCGTAAGTAGCTTGGAATGAAAATATTATATATTGAGAGTTTAATAAAAAACCCAACTTTTGCATTCCAGATTCATCAAAGATTCCTTATTACACTTTCTGTTGGCGCGAAACGACAAAGAGGCCTACATGAATTTGACAATGCTGTTGAACCTATTTCGCTTCTCCGGTACCCAGCTCAAACTTGTTATCAAGTCTGTCATTAGAAAGCAAAAAGAGGGGTTTTGTTAAGGTATTTCAATGGTGTATTGTATGAAACTCTATATGACGATAGACATGTTATATTAGAAAAATGTTTAATTTTATTTCAAATATAAATAAACGATAAGCAACTTCACTACTATTGAGTAGAATTTTCATTATATATATAAAAAGCAGGTGAGTATGGGCACTCTTTTCATTAACGATTTTCACACTTTACTTTTGTTTCCAATGATTTTATGTTCGAATGAAATTCTATTGCTCTCTGAGAACCGCATGTGCTCATTTCAATGTGGATTAAAATTTCAATCACACCCTCTACTGAATAGAGTATTCTCTTCTACTGTGTCTCGTTAACTTTTCGTACTGATCTTATGATATTGAGGTTTGTTTATGCAATGCACCGAAAAGGAATCAAAGAAGGTTAGTAGAGCTTGTCCCTTTTATAAACCTTCAATGATTTAATAATTATTATGAAATGATATTTTTCAATTTCACACTTGTACATTGAATAAATTTCATACCTGCTCGGAATACATTCTCGATTCCACATGTTAATATTTTCCTACAATCTTATTGGCTATTTTGGGGGACAAAAAGGTATAATAACATGTTTCTCAACAATGTTAGGAAAGGGGTGGACTTACGTAAAATAACTTCTTTTTATGGACTAATCATTTTATTTTACATTCAAGAAAACTTGTTGCCATCAATGATAAACCATATCTAGACGCTTTTCATCTTCCTTGAGACTCATCAGTAGAGATCAGGTAGTCTATTTTTCCTCAACCCAAATGTAAATTAATTCAAGAATGACGAGAATATCGAAATTGGCTTTAGAATCAAACCCTCCAGCGAATAAAATTAGGTTATTTTCTATCTCGAATTTTATTGGCTGAACACCATCAATACATCTGAATACATTATTTTTCCACCTATGCATACATTCGTAGAGCTTTTGATGAGAACAGACATTCAAAATGTAATTGGCGAAATTAAAAAACACCCTCTGATTTAAATGAAAAGAAAGATTAGTTAAAAGTATACTCTGAGAACATGGGAATAACAAATATTACGTCAGACTGAAGTGTAATCTCATTGGGAAATGTCACTATTCTTCTTGAAGGGGTTATATCTGACCTGATCTATCTGTGATATATTGAGATCATGTTCCATTTGGAAAGCTTCAAACTCCCTCTCAAATTCCCCATCGATATCCATGTTCTCTCTCTGTTGTCTGACTTTGAGCAGGGTGATTGAGTCCAATTGCTTTTCGATTAATTGATAAAATTTCACTTGTGAGTCATCTTCGTTGCAATCTCCACGAGTCTTGATACACCTCTTCATTATTTTATTCAAGCACTTGATATCTGGTGTCTCACTGAAAATGAGAAAAATATAATTTTTAAGAATATTTGAAAATTTTATTTTTCAAATCACATGAAAACCAATTTTGTTTTATTCAAAGGGAATATCCTGAGAAGAAATATCATTTATATTTAGAATTAGCGGGTGATCTTTAAATCTTAGATTCAATAAATCGAATTCAGTAGGGAATGAATGAACATGAGAGGGTTTGACCAATGAGAATGTGATTTCTCGCGGGAGTCTCTCGTGTAGATCTTTGAGGATTTGCAAGGAAACTCCTCTATTGAAAAACCAATTATTCCTGAGAATGACCATAAAATGCATTCTATGCAACAGGTCAAATTATTTTTCAGAAACTCAAAGTAGAAATTTTATTATTTTAATAGTTGAACAGGTGTCACACCTCGTAGTGACAATTGAGTTTCTAAAATAAATAATTTTCCTTTTCTTATCCCTTATGATGCAATTAAATTTTTTTTTCGATTTACATTTCGCGCAAAATCGTAATCTAGACATGATTTAACCAGGAACTGTGTATTAAGTATTTTTTCTAGGTGTTGAAAGAAGGCCAAAATCGTATTCAAATTAATTTGAACAAGCGCCAGAGTTAAACTGGAATTTTCTCGACTATCTAAATATTTTGTGAGATATTGGAGTAATATTTGGGAACTTCATGGAAAATGCTATCCTTTAGAAGAAACTTTCTCAATTAAAAGCCTCTTTTTAGGAAGATGTGACTGATGCGCGATATCTAGGTGAAAATTAGCCAGAATTTCGAAATCTAAACGGAGAATATCTTTTAAACAATCTGATTATTTTTAGGAGCGGAATAATTTGCTTGAACAGAAAATATCGATATTTCTATTCAGTAGCCTTTAAAAAGGCGAGAAAATCGATGGCGGCTATTTAAATTTATTTTCATATGGATTTCTTCATCATATAATTGAGCAATCGAAAGCGATTCCATGTGATCTTATTTCAATAAGCAGTGCCCTATTTTAGATGTATGATTAATCAAGACACAATGACAGGTTAATTAGGAAAGAATGATTTTGATTGGTTGTTTGTCTAACCTACAGCTTATTGGTTTGACCATTTATTTTAGAAAATCTGCAACTGTGATCCTCTATATATAGATGTTACTTCTCAAAATGTGCATTTTTATTTGCATAACCATGATTGTTTGAAGTTATCGTGTTTCTTTGAAATAGAAATTAGAATAATTACTGAAAATATTTTCTCACATCATTTTTTCGACAATGCTCTCTTTTCAACACAATAGAGTCCATTCCACTCTCAGCTACATATCGCTGCGAGCTATTCCATATGATTAATGGTAATTACTCTTGGTATATAAACATCTAATTGAAATGGAGTGTGGAGAACGATTCAGTTGAGCTTAGTTAGTGATAAAGTTTTTGTTTAATGGAGAATAATCAATCTACTTCTTTCACTCACTCCAAGTCAGAATACAAATATACACTCTCCCATCGTCTCGTTATATTTTGTCAAGTAATATTTATTTTCAAGTAGAAATGTTTCCACAAATTCATTTCCCCTCATTTCAATACAAATCTCCCTTTCCTAGTGGAATGAGAGGGAGGGGTGGAGTGCATTAGAGTTGGTGTTAGAAAAAAAGGTATCTAGCACTGATCAATTCCTTGTATTATTTTTTTTCATAAAATTTCATTAAAACTTAATTAAAAATCTTTATTATTCTCTTAGGGAAGAAATGTGGTTATTGACCAGAGTTAAAAGAGGGATTTTTAGATTTGATGCTGCCAAACCTTGATGCAGGTAGGTAGAAAAGAATACATACTTCATACATCTCTAGGTTTCTTGGGTCACTCAATTGATTGGTTTAAACAAAAGAATATTATAAACTTGAAATAATTACTTCTAAATTGCCTGTCAATTACACATTCATCCAACCTAACCCCCAAAATACCTCTAGGTAATATTCTTTTGAAAATGAAATATGCTCATAATATGTTTTTATTCTAATCGTTCAATAATTCAGAACAATAAAGCATATTCTCGTAGGAAAGTTTCATCACGGAAATTTCGATTATCTGTCGACTCTCATCTTTGAGAAACTTCTTGTTATGTCTGCCGAAGACAGTTGGCAGTTTTTCAACAATGGAAAGGTACTTGGAAAGACTAGTTCTTTCCTACAATTTAATAGACCTCTCAACTTTCAATGTTCAATGAAGTTTGGTTCGATAATCAACACCAAATAATATTCCTTTTAGATCTGGATATTCTCAACAGTATGCTATATTCTTTTTATGAAGGAATATGCTAAAATATGCATTTTCTATTTCTGATGCCAGAAGTCCTAGAGAAAAAACGTTTATATATTTGATACGTTTACGATGTAGGCAACACTAGATGAAAATATGCAAAATATGCTTTTTTGGTGCCCTGGTCATTACTCACCTATAAATTAAACCCATCTAGCTATTGAGATGCCAAAGTAAAGTTGAATGGATAGAGAACGTAAAATTGACGATTAAATTCGATAAAAATTAAACACGTCGACTCAGGATATAATGCATCACATAATCTATAATAAACAATAGACGCTGAAATCTATGAATGGCACCTATATCTCAGGTCCTATAATATTAGGAGTACAATACCCGAGTCAATGTCGAATTTTATTGGCTCCTTCAGAAGGCTCAACTTTGATACGATAAGACGGATATCGATTTGCCAGACATAGACTCCTCATAAGCAAATTCAATTTGAAAACTGTATAAAAATATTGTTGCCTACTTCCGAGAATAAGTGGGTTCGATTCCGTTGGCCCCTTTCCTCGAGTTTGAGGCCGAATAGACTCGGCCATGAGAAACGCTCATATGAAATTATTGTCCAAGTATCGAGTTGACTCGATATCAAGCGAAAATGTTATCGTTCATGAGTTTTGATCAAGTCCCTCGAATCTTGAGAATATTGTGGAGAAAAGTATATTTTAATTGCGTAAGAAATCTCCCATTAAGATAAATCAGATTAAATTCATTAGTTCCGCAAGATCAGTGATCAGAAAGTATGAATATAATTGCTTTTTATAATTACACTTTTCAACATAGAATCAATGTCAAAAAATAATAATTGAAAATTAATGAAAGAGAAACTGGAAATTTATTCATACTTTAGCTTAAAAGTGTTCTCAACTGATATCTAGAGAATGGTGTATGGAAAATCTTAAAAAAAACCTCCTCAATACGGAAATGATATCTCACCCAAAATATTTCCACCGAAATGTATTGTAGACGCCAATCATAGGAATGGCAGAGAAGTTCTTCGTTGTACAGAATGAGTCAAATTCTGTCCGGTGGAAATCCCGCATACGCTTCAACTCAATGCAATGAATTTCTTTGAGTATCTATACGAGGTATTAAAAATGCACATAGTTTAATGGATTTTCCAATCAATTATTGTGAAATGAATATCATAATGCAGCTGTTCATAATAATAGCGAGATTTTCCTCTATAGATTCACATGGTGAGAGCTACTGGTTTTCATTCCTAACAGAGCTTCGTGGGAAATTCAAATCCAATTCAAAAATCAATGTGACTACTAGGACCACACAATTTTAGTGTAAAAATATATTAATGCATTTTGGCAGTAATTTATACCATCTGTAGCCAATCTCTTAGCAATATAATCCTTGATATTGAATTTATCCTTTAAAGTTTTTCTACAAATTTGTCCCCATTTCGAAAACGGACAGAATGGTAGATTATTAGGATTCCAGTTTTGTTATAAAATTTATCATTTTAAAGTCAATTTCACAAATATCTTATGCAAGATTTTCTTTTGATAAAGCAGAAACTGACTTTTCCATAAGACATGGTTTTACTCTTCAAGATCAGCTTTTAGATTTTTTTTTCTTGTAATTTTTATACTTAACCAGTTGAAAAATGTTATTTAGGTATATATGTGATCTGTCTCTTAATAAAACTTAACGGCTTAGGAAAACTTTTGAGTCCTTTAAATTAGATGGTGTTTGTTGGATGAACGTGAGAGAGATTGACCAATGAGAGAGTGGGGGTAGACGATATATATTTAGTGCGAGAACGAGGGTGATTTATCGACGGAATGTGAATGCTGCTCTTTTGACTTTTTCAACCTTTTCAAAGACAACTGAAGAAGGGAATGACCCAACCAGTCCCGAAACTTCTTGTCCTAAAACCCCCTTGCTACAATTATTATTATTCTGTCGATTGGGAGTCCCTCATTTCCATCTTCAATGATGTGCAAAGAAACTTCCCTATTGTACAACCTATTTTTCTCGAGGTTAAATATTGAAATCAATTATATTCGCATGCGTCTTCTTACAAGGAATGTTGGATTAATAGAAGAGGGATTAAGGAATAATGATAGTCAACAAGTATATTTTGAGGCTTTTTAAGTAGAGCTTATTCTCACTCAATTCTCCTAGTTTTAGATGATAATCTTGACTATTCTGGGCAAAAAGATTTCAAATCGAAAGACAGATTAACATTTTTAGAGGGTAAGTTATAAGAACCTACTTTCTTTATGTAGTGCATCTTCTCTCTTAATTGCATCTGGAGTTGGGTTAGCTTCTCTTCGAGGAATCTCTTCTCCATACTTGTCTTCTCATTTGACTGATTCACGATCAAGGCGTTCATCTGAGTTTGAACGAGAAATCTATCAGGCCTTGATCAGAGTTCAGATTAGAGTTTAACTCACTGATTTATTGTGCATAGTGCCTCTAGAAATAGAAAGGCTTATTATCGCTTGAATATTATTACAAAGTACTACATAGCAATTAATTTAAATTGAATGAAATATTCAATTTGTAGAAAGCCAGCTTCGTCTGAAATTACTTGAGAGCAATAAGTAACCCCCAGCCACATTTTTCAAAAACGGGAGCTCAAAAAGTGATATGCCCTGTGAAAAAAGTTAAATGCTGATTAGTTGCACATTTTTTTCGACCAATTAGAGAACAGGAAAAAAGCAGCAGCACTTTTCAGAGTACAAATAGTACATTTCAAACTTTGCCCCCTTGGCACCCAAAGATGTTTCTTGCTATTTTAGGGTTTTTAAACATGAGAAATCCATTACTTTTCACTACTTTGGATAGCCCTAGTGTAAGATTCTTCGAGCCAGGTAGGAGAGCACTCACAAGCCTTTATTTTCGTACGCAATCTTTTGGTCTGACTTGATATTATCACAAGTCTTTGATCTTCGTATATTGAAATTTTTGATCGAATTCGTTTGCTTCTTAAGTTGTCGTAGAGTGAACTTTTTCTTAAAATCTTGCTCTTCCTTCTTAACTGGGGATAGATTGCCAGAATACAGCATTTTCACAGTTGTCGTCTGTTCAATGAACAGATCTTGTAGCTTCTTCCTATGCACATTCTAAAGAAATAAGGTGATAACAATTTTTATGACATTTATTTCATAATTGTCACAAGACACGAAAGATATTATGTTTTATAGCGACAGAATATTTTTAAGGTTACATTTTGAGAAGGGAGATTAAGATTATGCTTCTTCATTGAGTTGTTAATGGTATTTGTTATATTCATTGTAATATTTACAATTCTAATCGTCACAATACCTTTCCCACTTTCGAAACGTCTTGTCGATCGCCTCTAGTCCCAAGTAAGAATCCTTGAAATAAAGGTCGACCAGGATTGTAAATACAATGAATTATTGTAAATAAACGAAATTTCAGACTTACTGATAATTTCTCTTGTTGGTCGAAATGGTTTCTCTTGATGCATATCAGTTTCCTAATGTCAATGTTGAAATATTCATCATTTTCGAACGAAACCTTCAAATTCTCAAGAAAGACCCGCTCAAATGTATCGAGAGTTAATTGGGCTCGTTTATATCTTGATTTATGGAAATTCTTCTTAGCCAATAATAGACTCATATCGACGGAAGTTGTCGTGCTCGACGATACTACGAAAGAAAGTGTATTAACCAATGAAATTCAAGTGTTTTCTAGCTTATAAAGCTTACATCTTAGAATCCTCGCAGTCAAATCAATCGAATGACGTTTAACCCTCTCACCTTGACGAAATCGTCCAAAGTTTGGTATAGAGGAACGCCGCTTGAAATGCTCTCGGTTGCGCAATTTGACTCTCTCATTTTCAAGTTGTTCTTTGAGGAATTTTTCGAGGAGAACCAACTTCTTTGGATAGGCTGGGAAGATATTCTCTAATAGAAAGTTCCTCTCCGATAAAATGAACCATCTCTTGATACTCTCATAGGCCAAGGGATCAAGCAGGTATTGAACGCGGCTAAAGTTTTGGATTCTCTTCGATTTTTCACCGACCGATGATTTGCTGAAATTTTCAATGACCTCTGATAGATGCAATGGGCTGTACTCTTTAATTTGAAACTAAAAAATTCAACAAGTTTGGTTAGTTTAACCTTCATTTTATAAAAATCTAAAGTGAGGTCGTACTTTGAGGAAGACTGGAATTCCAAAGAGCGTCATTAGGGCATCGTGTGAGTGCTCATCAAAATAGCCGTCTTCCCGTCCATTCTGCAATCCGACGCCCTTTAGAATGACATGCTGATAGCCGACATTTAAGGAGCGGTCTGTGTTGTAAAACTTTTTTACATTCGACGCAATAACTGAGCTTGTATTCTCATCAATTGATTGCGTGAGTTTCATCTGGAACGGGACATTCTGAACTAAGGGCAGCTTGGAGAAGATTATCTCTCTGATCTTCATTGGCTTTTGACTACTCGAAATTGATATCTCCCGATTCAGACTTTCATTGACACATAGGGGCATTGTCAGTGCTTCGACCTAGAATTGAATAAATATTCTTCGAAAAAACCTGCAGAGTTGAGTACTAACTTAATGCGTCAAAAATAAAAATTAATTTTCATTTTTGGTTATCAAATCAAAATTTTGTTTTTCTTTACACCACGGCTTTTCTTCGAGCTACCAAAATATCGTTCTAAAAATTTAAATCTTCAAACTGTGAATATTTTAAAAGCGTAAGCTAGATTCAAGACATTCTAGAGTAGAGAGGAAAGCCTAAAGTTAGAGACACTAAGAAATCCTATAACATGTACCTTCAAAAGTACTCAAAAAGAAAAATAACTTACAGTAAATTTAATATCTGAAGCTAGCGGAGTGTTGAGATTGATATGGCTAAGAGATTCAATCTTCCTCTGATGATTGAGTATTTGACTATTATGAATCATGATACTGATCGCAGCCTGACAGTCGGTCTCTGTGCGGCGTTTATCGGTCAGCTTTCGACCCTGGTTTTGTCGCCGTTTAATCATTTCACTGTTTGAGCCCTGTAGGCTGAGCGCTTGGATATTTTCAAGACTCTTTATCGTCTCAGCGTTTCTACCCTTGTTGGTTGATGAAATGATCCTATTCGAGTCATGTAGTGTCTTTGGAAGGCCCTGGATTCTAAAGATTTGCAGTTTTTATTATTGAATCGATTTTTTAGAGAGCCAAAAAGCTAAGGCTTTCTGTAGGGTTTTTCGTGTATTGTAACCCTACTCACTCGATTTTGGCTTGAAAGAAATTCTTGCTGTGAATTCTTTTGTCCTCCAGACCTTTTGGACTGTTGATGAGATTGTTTTGTTGATAAACCTCATCAATGATATCAAAGCAGCAGGAGCACTTTTCGAAATCCGTCATCTGCTTTGTGTGATCTTTACGATTGAATCTTTTGATCAGCTCAAGTGACTTGAGAATGTATCTAGAATGATAGATTTCTGTGAAATAGCCGAACAAAATTTTCCTAAAAAACCTGTACACTTTATTTTTGTGTACATTTTTATTACATCGGTCTAGCTGTGGGCAAATATCATTGATCGTTATTCATCTTAAGAGATTTTCATCAAAGAAGTATATTGTTGAATGTATACATTAAATTAACATATGTTAAATATCAATTTGAAAGGAAATTTTAGAAAGATTAATTCAACAAAAAATGTAAGACAGGTGTCCTTTCAGAGAAGAAAGGTATTTTTCACAACATGTGTAATAATACACGAGTCTAAAATAATGATGATCCTGGAAATATGTTGAAACAAATTGAGTAAAGGAACTTTCATAGTGCAAGAGTAATACGATTCATTTAAGCCTTCGTGGATTGTCATAATTTAACTAAGTCTAACGAAATAACCATGTAGAATGGGTAAACACAAAAGTTACTTATTCTTAAGTTAGTACTGATTTACTAAATTCGAAAACTATTTGAGAAGCTTACCCCTTATGCAAACTAGTTATTTCCTTGTCCTCGGCTCTGTCCATTCTCGCGTCACAGCAAGCACATACAAGCTCAGGTATTATTTGACAACCATAAGCATAGAAAAGCTAGTAAAAGTTGTAATATTAGAGAATATTGATTGTCTAGAACTCTCCAATAAACAGGAACGAAATCTGTCTAAAATTGCTATATCATGATCAGAATATACCCAAAAATAAAAATTGAATTTAAAAGTTTATTTTCGTAAAAAGTGAATGAAGAACTTCTGAGGTAGTTGGTTGAGCATCCAAAAGTTTTGAGTATGCTCTAGGATTAACGTCCGGATTCGTGTCATTTCATTTTTATCTCGTCTCTTGTTCAAATAATTCTTAATTTTATGTTTGTGCTGATCGAATAGAGATTAGACTAATCCATTATTGAATGCAGAATTCTTCTGATTACAAATCCACAATGCTCTCAGCTTGTTGAGCCCAGCACTCAGTCATTGCACCTCTATTTTCAGTACAAAATTGCTATGCTAATGATGATTTAAAAGACCAACTATTGACACCTTACCTGGTTCTGAAAGAATCTTCCTTCCTTATGGTACCCAGTCGTGAGGGAAGCCGAAACATGACCCTCATCAGATATAATGCTATTCGCAACTTTAGTAAGGCGATACTTGTTGAACATGATCAGAGAGTTGGCTGTCTTAGGATTCAACAAGACTTCATACAAGTCCTCCGGATAAATAGAGTGCATCTTATGTTTGCTGAGGATCATATTCACCTTCATCCAGGTGTCATGCTTTGAGCACTCTCGTCTGCCGCGGGCCTGCGTACGATATCTATTACGAGGGCCACGTCTTCGTGATCTCGAATGTGATCGAGATAGCTCCTCATGGGTTTCGTCATCTCGAAAGTCTGATATTGAACTCTTGCTGACTGGCGATGTCTGCTCTGAAACGGAAGAGTCGAAATCGAAGGATGAAACTGAAGAAGTCGAAGTTTCAGCCTCTGAACCAGCCAAGGATTCGGAGAGGGAAGTATCGGAGGAGTCAATGATCTGAGAGCAAGATTGCCAGCTAGAAAATTTTAGTAATTATAAGATCAATCCAAATATACGTGGTATGATTTTGATTAAACGTTCAAAAATGAATTTTTTTGACTATTTATTGGGCGTGCTTGAGAGTTATTTTCTATAAAGAACCGCAAGACTGTGTCCTGATATCTGATGAAATGGTAATGTGTTTTGTCGAAGGCTGAACAAAATCGAGATTTTAATGGGAAGAAATCAGTCATGTATGGAATATTTTCCTAAAATAAACCAGATGAAGAAAAGAATCATTTATGCAGAATCGAATTATAGAAAAGGATTAGAACTACTCCAAATCCCAAAGTAATCAGCTCATGATCTGGAAGAATGACAGAAAGAAGGAGATATTCCCCACTTCATAATTTGATAGAAATTGGTTGATGAATTTTGACTCAAATTTGCATTTAAATTACATAGTTATCTTAGTTTGCAATAAAAGTATATATTTTTAGGATATCTTTTTCATCCGGTTCATCAATGTGGCTTGATAAACTTCAAGTTCACTGTACTTTTCGTATTTCATGACATCAAAAGGGGTCAACAGAGAGAAACTCACGTTTCATAGAGGGAATTTTCGACGCTCTTGTTGGCGACGTTATCTAAGCTGTGGCCAATTGTTTCCTTATTGATGATTGAGAGTCTATTTGAAATTATTGAATTTTTCTTGCGAATCCGATCGGGACCAGAAGAGGCAGATCGAAAGAGTATCTTCTTCTTTATCAACAGGCCATTCTCATTTTTGATGCTAAACCTCGGGGGTGAACCAATAGATTTTGTATGGGTAATCTTCTTCTTGGATGTGTTATTTATCACGCCCAGGTCAGCTAGGTTATCTTGAGCACAAGTGTATTGAATGGACTCAAAGAGGAGCTTCATACTGCTATTGCCGAGTTTTGATATGGCTGGTTGACTAATCGGGCTTATTAGAGGGGGTGATATTGATCTAGAAAGTATTCAAGTAATCAGCTAACCGGATTTTGTTCTCAATGGTTGTAAATTTTATTTCCTGTTAGAATTCACCATTTTACAATCATTCATTATTATCCTTGGAGGAACTGATGATTTTGGTAGAAATATATATTTTCTTCTTTCTATAAAAATGTATGTCTTGTTACCGTAAAACAATTTCATGATCTTGAATGCAACGTTATTCAATTTCAAATTCTAGAGTAATTTGATTTACTAAAATTCATTCAGAATTAGAAACAAAAGTTTGAATGAATTTAAATACTACGTTCTAGAATAAAACTAATAAATTACTTTTTATAACAACTCTTTCGAGCTCTCTCTTCGTTGGCACGTCGTGTCCTGCCAATCCTTTTTCGCATCTTTATCATTCGATGAATGAATCGATACTTTTTCATTTTGTGCTCCTTCAACAAATAACGTTGCCATTGATGTTGATACAAGTGGAGGATTATATTATGAATGTTTCTTTTGTCATTTAGAGGTGGAGCGGGTAGTCTCTTTAATGAAAGGAAAATGCAATTTAATCATTAGAAGAATTATTATTTAAGTAAATTGACAAATATATACTCTTCAATGCAAATTCCTATTCTCTACTACTTGTTCATTGGATATTAGACACATTTTTGATGAGGGGCATAAAATGCAAATCAAGGCTCAACAAATTCATGTTGAAATCCTATTGGCTGATTGCCATTGACCAATAAAATTAGACAAAGCTCCTTTGTGTGTATTTTTCTTTTTAGTGACGCATTCAGTTGCTTATACTTCTTCTCGAAAAACACTAAAACTTGTCTAAAAATCATAAATCCATATTCCATCCAAACAAAAACATACATTTTGCTGAAATTTGTTAAGACCTATAGCTTCGTTCTCCTCTCTGGTCAACGGTAGCTGGTTAAAAGTGTTATTATCAAAGATGTTGAAAGAATTTAAGCTCTGAAGGCGCATGCTCATCACTTCCTGAGATATAGGGGGTCTTATTATATTTTCGAGGGCCAAGTCAACTGATTCATTTGGCGCCAACTGTAGAATAGAAATGAGACTGTTAGCAAAGGACGAGAAACCACCATTCTAGCCTTACATCATTGACATAGGAAGAGAATCGACGTTTCCAGGTGCCCATTTGCTTGAGGAGGAAGGTCTGTTCGACTTTTATTTCGTCGTTGAAAATTTCAGATAATAAGTCTGCCTCAGGGATTTGCTGAAAGTTTAAAAGAAATCAGGAGAATATATCCAGAAAAAATAAGACTCTGAACACATTTAGAAAAATAAATGCAAATCTATCATTAAAATGAAAATGCTTCTTGACCCAGTATTCAACATTCGAAATTAATCTTCCAATCAGCTCAGAATGAATAAAATATATATAATTTCAATTTCTTTGTGATGATTTTTGAAATTATTAAAAATATAAACACTTACCTTTGTTTCAGTTGGAGTGGTAAGATAGATTTCAAGAGGCTTCTCAATCATTGCGTCCCCTTCAAGTGAATTTTTCACTAATTTATTCTTATCTTCAGCTCGGGAAGTATCTCTCTAAATACAACAAAATTACGTTTATATCAGTTAGAGTGTTACTCAATGATCACAGAGCATACTTTCAAGAAGTAAAGAAAATATATTCATACAGTTCATATATATAAAAGCCTGTCGCCTTAGTTTGATGTGTTTCCAGCCTTTATCTGTTTTCAATTTCATGTTTAATTTTACGTCCATTTATTGAGATCCCTTTTCCCTTCTATCCGAGCTGAGAGATGTTAAGCCGACAAAACCGCAAGTTATCATTGACCTGTTTCGCCATGCATTTTATTTGAAAACAACAAATAAATTTTATCGACAGGTTTGAAAATAATTTAAAAATCATGCATTTTTCACTGCCTCACAACATTCGAGCTTACATCATTTTCGTCTAAAAAACATTATTATTAGATCCAGAATCAAATATTTAATCCCTTAGAAATGATAAAAACTCAAGGATCACAAGTAGTCTATTAACCCCAGAGCCTCAGTTCGTTGTGATCATTGAGGATTTCAATAAAACAGTGTTTTTTGTAAATCTATGCATAAGATATTAGATTCAAAACAAACCTATAGAACATTATAAGAACAGATTCGGGGGATACACTAGCCTGATAATTCTCTTTACTCTGGTTTATATAGAAGGGCCACTAATTACTAAGAATTCAAAAAGCTATCAAATATCGATCAAAAAATGATGATTTTCAATAAAATGAACACATCAAGATAGCTTACTCAATCTGACCAGAGTGAACGATAACAGAATCTTCTCTTGCAGTTCAAAGAGCGTCGGGAGGTTTGTTAAACTAGATGGTGGATTTCGTAGGCAATTGTAATTTACAAAGTCTTTTTGCAGCAGCTCTGCTGAGAGAGGAGGTGTATTCTCAAGATTCTCCTTGAAATGGCCCCTCTTATTGGCTTGCACAAGCGGCGCTTTTGCAATTTGGCCGGGGAAGTGACTTGAAAACGCTGTTGCTAAATCATTCTGTGTCTTTTGGCTGAAAATGATATTTGTTAACACATTAAACTGAATACCGTAGATAATATATACTCACGAGAGGCTATGGACGCAAATTTCCAAAATTAAGGGGTCCTTAGTTATGTAGAAAGCCAATTCCTTTATCGTCTGGATTAGGTTCTATAAATATGCTATAATTAGAGCGATCACATAAAAGCTTTTTAAATTCACACTGTACGATAAATGAGTCATTATTGCAGTAAATCTATCTGTCTATTTAAAGGAGGTTTTCTATCTTTTAAGGTTGCAAATTCACAAGTCAAAAGTAAAAGGTTTTCCCACTAAGGCATCCAAAGTTTTAATCACAAGAAGAAGACTGGATTGTACAAAGCAATTCAAACAACCAATCAATAACACTGACCAATTAGAGTTCCTAAAATATATATTTTTACCTCAATTGGGCATAGTTCCTTAACAGTGTAGGCCATTGCCACGTTCATTTCATGGTTGGCGGGAAAATTGTAACGGCCACGTGGTAGGAAAAATGTGATTTGATCATTCAAGACAGTGCAATGTAGGGTTAGATACCGGTATTCTGCTAGTAGACAGCGACGTAAGGCGTTAATATAAACGTTACAGGGCGCGATTTCCGTAACACTGTGATCTGCAAGGTGCTTATTGAAAATGCATAATTCTATGCTCTTTATATAGTAACAAGATAGCGGGTATGTTTTGTCTGGGGGCTCGACATTTTGATCTGTCTTGTCGTCCACTGCTCTGTTGAAGCAATGCGGATCGGTTAGATTTGTCAACTCTGTATACTCCTTGGAGAGTATGAAGCGGTAGAAGCCTTCTATTGTGAACTTTTCTAAAGATTTTTAAAGAAAATTATAGTTTTTCATATATTTTATTTCTTTGAATTAAGTTTCATATCAGAGTCTAATGCGGAAGGAGGGTTTGAAAGGAGGGCTATTTCTATCTTTCGTGCGCTTTGAATCTATATACTGTGGTCGAGACTCTGATGTGTTAAAAATCCATGTACAAATAAATTTGAATGGCCACCATTTCTCGCCTTTTTAAAGGCAGCTGAATGGAAATATCGATATTTTCTGTTCAAGCAAATTATTCCGCTCCTAAAGATAATCAGATTGTTTGAAAGATATTCTCCGTTTAGATTTCGAAATTCTGGCTAATTTTAAACTAGATATCGCGCATCAGTCACATCTTCCTAACTAAAGGATAGAATTTTTCATGTAGTTCCCAAATATTACTCCAATATCTCACAAAATATTTAGATAGTCGAGAAAATCCCTGTTTAAGTTCAAATTAATTCGAATACGATTTTCTCTGTCGCAAATTTTTTCCCTCAGGTGAGTTTGTTCTTATAAATTTTACTTATAAATTAAAAGATTATTTCTGCAATGAATCGAAAACATTGAAAGACAGATCATGAAATTGTTAAATCAATAAAGTAATTTTCTGGATTAATCAGTCGAGAATCGCTAGACAAATGTTTCCGTTTGGTAATGTGAACATTTGTAATATAATTAACTGCTGTTAACTACAGGTAAGAGTCTGTCTGAAGGAGCATTGCAATCATGGCTAGAAGCTAATCCCAAAAGAGAAATTTGATTTAAAGCCTAGTTTTCCCTTGAAACATTGTACAAGCCACAATGAAAGTATCGTTACATTATTAGAATTAGGGATCTCAGTATTAATTTCGAATTTTTAATGCGTTCAAATATGAAAAAATCAAGACTATCTCAGAAATTAAATCAGAATAGAGAATGATTAGATACACTATTTTTATATAATTGCAATCTAAACACAATAATCTTTTAAAGTAGTAAATACATCTCGGAAAACTATGAATTAATTTCGACAGTGAACATATTACAATTTAGAACGTATTCAAATTCATTCAATCTTTTCGACCAACAGAAAAGAAAATCTTGTGGCGAAGAGAAATTTATTTAAAGATAAAAAAATCAAGATTAGATTATTTAAATCAAAGAATAGTGGATTTAATCATTATCCAAGGAAAAACCAAACCCGAGAAAGCCATTACCAAGAACCCAATGAACTTATTTTCATTTGGTTCAAAAACTTGTATTGAGATCAAGATATACTCCTTGCTATAGTATATAATTCCCAGAGAATGAATCCACCCTCCAGAGATAGAGAGAGACATTCTTACTGTATAATGAAGTCTCAAGTAGGGGATACAAAAAAATGTTAATTATTAATGGCATATTCTCCTTATTTTTCATGAAAATTACTTTTTCCTGGTAAAGTAATTAAATGTTCAGTCTGATGTTAAATCAATTCTCTTCCATCATAAAATGAAACCAGTTCATTTAGTCGATGAAACTCTCGAATCTTCCTTGATAATCTAAGCAAGTAATCAACAGATCCTTCTAATTTTTTTGAGAGTAGCTTGGAAGATTTCATGTTTTTTGCATTTTTTATGAGAGACTGCTGTTAATCCCCCTAGGGTCACAAAAACTAGTCACTAGGGCACCGCTTTTTGATTTCACCTCTTTTAGAACACGCACAATCTAGACATGATTTCACGAGCAACTATATATTTAATACTTATTCTAGGTGTTGGAAACAGGCCAAAATAATTTTTGTATCATAATCGTATTCAAATTAATTTGAACTTGCGCCAAAACTTTTCTCGACTATCTAAAGATTTTGTAAGAGATTAGAGTATTTGGGAACTACATGAAAAATGCTATACTTTAGAAGAAACTTTCTCAATTAAAAGCCTTTAGTTAGGAAGATGTGACTGATGCGCGATATCTAGTTTAAAATTAGCCAGAATTTCGAAATCTAAACGGAGAATATTTTTCAAACAATCTGATTATCTTTAGGAGCGGAATAATTTGCTTGAACAGAATATATCGATATTTCCATTCAGCTGCCTTTGAAAAGGCGAGAAATTTATTTGTACATGGATTTTTAACACATCAGAGTCTCGACCATAGTAGATTCAAATCGCACGAAAGATTGAAATAGCCTCAGAATTAGTTCTTAGAATTGAGTAATCTAAACCGATTCCTCGTGATCTTATTTCAAAAAGCAGTGCCCTACTAATCACACAGTTAAAAAGGTCCAATTATTAAATACATGAATTACCGCTATTTTTCGCCAGCAGGTTCGTTTCATAAATGTCGATCCATTTGGGAAACTGTCGGGATATTCCCTCCTTCCAGTCCGACTTTGAATCAATACTCTCGATCCAGGCGATCACTTTGTCAGGAAAGAGATCCTTATCTTTGGGAAACATTCTCTCGTTGAAAAAGTATCGAAAATTGCGTAATTTATGTCTCATCCTCTGTCGTAAAGCATCTATGGACTTTTTTGTTTCTAATAATTTATCTGGCTGCGTCTACAAAGACAAATGAAGGCCTTTATATTATATTACTAATTAGCTGAGTAAGCAAGAGTTTATCATTTGAAAACCTTCATGATGTCAAGTTGAATTTGAAATGAATCTTATCTTATTTGAATGAAACATGTCTGCTCAGTTGTTACTTATGAATCTAAAAAAACACTGAAAATAAGGTTTGAATATTTGAAATAAAATCGATTCAAATTTTCAAAAATCTGATTTTTCATTAAGTGACATTTTAAGACATTTAACAAACTGCCTAAAAATTGAATGTGACATAGAGAAAGATTTTGTTGTCCCAAGTAAATACAATGAGCCATAGAGAATCAATTTAAACAGCACAGAAAGGCATTTTATCTATATATTTTAATTATTTTGAAGAAATATTTCTGATAGCACTACTTATGAGCAAATCAATTTCATTGATAGTTTACGTAAACCGTGCTCTGCAACAGACCATATACACCTGTTGCAAATAAGGATCAGCTAACCGACTAACTGGCGATTCTTTTTCCCAAACTGTGATGTAACCGGATGGGTTAGAAATTTGACCTTATTTGAAAATAATTTTGTTTTCATTTTTTTCAAAAAACCACCTTTTTAGTTCAACTAATTACTGATGAGGTTTTTACATATTTTTCTAGCAAGTCACAGGACATGCCTCATAAAATAGAGGTAAACAGTGATAAAATTAGTATAAAATTATAGGAAAAACATATTTTAATTTATTATTCAAAAAAACTTTCCTATCGAATTGAATTTCCTTAGAGTCAAGCCTTAATTCTTTCTTGGCAATATTTCTTAAACTAAAAAATTTCAAGTGTAGGCTTCCAATATTATAGGAATCCTCTTACGAAAGCCTGAGTCGTTTATCAAAAGGGCTGCCAAAATTTGAGATCAAGAAAAGCCGAGAGTATTTTCCGAAGAGGTCATTTTCCCATAATGAATAATTATTTGTTCGAGATCAGATAAGACTATAACAGTGAGTCATTTTTTACTTTTTGAGGGACTGTTTAGGTTCTGCAGAGATCTAACTTTTAAAGATAAATCATAAGTTTGAAAATTGACCAAATTTGGAATAAAGGTTGAAAATGATATTCTCTTAAAAGATAAGAGTTAAAATATCTATCTATGAAGCGAGAATAAAATATGCATGGAATACATTAGAGATTTAAAGAGTGGAATGATAAACTCACATCAAGAATGAAATGTGTAAAATCATCTAGGGACATGAAGTAATCTTCCTTTGAGCTAAAAAGTTAACATTCATTCACCACTTACTATTTCTTAAATAGCTCTTCAACATCAAACCGAGGCCATAATTCAAAGAAGATGGCCAAATAGTTTGTGAAAGAGAATTCATTCCAAGGTATGGGATCAATCTAAGGCTTAGAGGAATCTCTAATTACCTGTGAGTACTTTTGAGCGGCAGATTCATCAAACTTTGGCGTCGAAATGAACCTAGATATTGGCTGACATAGAGAATGAACAATGCAGCATCCGCGTATGGTCAATTGACAATTGTCTAGGTTGGAGTCAACCACAATCGTTAAAATGTTCCTGATCAAAATAAAAGTCCAAGATCTACGCAGTGAATCCAAAACTGAAGGTTCATTGTCTTCATTTCGTAAGGAGGAAAAGTTTTTCCTTAATGCGTTCTGCGTATATTCTAGAGAGTTTGTGGAGAATCTGATACATGTTATCCAACTAGAAGGTTGCTTCTGGGCTGTGAAGAGAATCGCATTAGGATCAAAATAAAGCGAAGTAACGGTTTCCTTAAAATCAAAGTCTCTCAACAACTTTAGATCGGCGATGAGTAGGAGCTTGGAAGATTAGGATTTTTTACTTTACCTTTTGGAAGTCTGAGTTGAATATTATAAGAAAATGGGTTTCTTGAAGGAAAACGGCCTTACTCCTCACTGTGTGGTCAGCTTGGATTAACTCAATGTCGAAGGAGCGATTAATGATGGATTGAATCTCATCAAGTGGATCATCATGATTACTAGGCGCGTTGTTAATATTAAAATTAATATTCATGTTATCTATTATTTCATTTAACAGTTAATAAGTTTGAATTCAAAACATTAAATTGTTTTAATTTTTGTTTTAAACGGTCAAAATATGATTAACATGTTGTTTAATAAATGCGCAATAAATTGAATTTTTGCGAGTCCAGATTTTGGACTCCAAAAGTTTAGATAAACTAAGTCTAATGAACCAATGGTTCATTGAACCATATCTCCAAAATCTATTCAATTTATAATAGAATGAAAAAATTGCATCTCCGAAATATTTATTGATCATTTCATAAATGAACTAAGAGTTCCCAGTGAAACTCAGTCTCTGACTCTTCAATAAGCTGATACCGATTATTATTAGCGTCGTACAGATAAGGCTGGGTGTCGTAATCAGCCATGGCTTCCATGAGAAATGCACTTAATGACTCAGTTCCATCGAGTAGAAAAGTCCAGCCCTTTAAAAAGTCGTTTACCTAAAATTCAAGATCAATTAATCATAATTAAGGTCTTGTTTAAAAACTCCACTACTCACAGCGCTTTCAGTCGCCTCCAATATTTTAATCTCACACAATGGACATAGAACGCGTAGAGAGGTCAGTGCTGAGATTGCTCCCATGCGAACACCCTCAAAATTGATACAATCTTCAGGATCGTTATCCTTATTCAAGCAAATATTTTTGATACCCTTAATCCTACTCATTTTGAGCATCACCTTGGCTGTTGCTGGGTTAATGGCGTCTATCATGGATGGCATCATGCCAGGATTCTTTCTGACCATCCTGGAGTGAATTAATTCGCGTTTCATCATTGACTTGTGGTTACAAGGGCAAAATCTCTTTGAAATCGATCGCTTTGATATCGTTTCATCTAAGAAAAAATATTTTATATCCATATACTAACGAGTAGCTTGAGGGGACTAACTTTTGAAGAAATTACGCTTTGTAATCGAATCGATAAACTCATGGTCAAAGCCTCCGTATCCATCGTCGTCAGTGCTCATATCTGACATGTCCCCAGTGTTGATATTCATTTCCGTTAGACTTTCAGGGTCAAAATCGTCCATAGAAACCTCTATTCCGTTATCTAGCTCCTCCACTATCTCGGTATCTTCATCGTCTAGAAACTCATCATCCTCATCTTCCTCCTCGCCGTTGGGGCCGGAGAAGCAGCACGAGTTCTTTCCACTCACCTTGGCCACTTTTGGCAACGGGTTGGCCATGAAGTCTCTGATCTCATTGAAGGAGTTTAAATCCGTTTCATTCTCCTCTTCGACTAGATCCAACTCTGAGACGAGACTGTCTGCTAACTCGTCGTCAGACTTCAACTCCTCTGGATTGAATTCAATTTCGTCCATGCCCTCATTCACATCTCCTTCCCCGCCGATTTCTATTGGAAGGGCCGCATCAATAGCTAGATTCTTGAACTTTTCCGGTATGGAAGCCCAAACTATACTCGCAGTAGCGTTCATGAAACGAAGGTACTTGTTCTTTTTCGCCTTTTGAAAGACTGTCTTTGCCCGGCTGACAGCTTTGGACAACTTTTTCTTTAGTTCGACTAAATGCTTCTTCATCGATTTGAAGAACTTCTTTAGAAACACCTTGGCATTCGTTACTGCCTTCTTTGCTACAGTTCCGACAGTTCTTAGAACAGCCCTTGCTGTCTGCGATGCCTTTCTTACACCCTTTCCGATATCTCGAATCGAGCGCTTCCTAACTTGTTGGTATCTCTCCTTGGAGCGTAGTTGCGTAGAGGTACTGCTATTTAGATGATTCCTATAGAAATCATCCATTTTATGATCTGAATATGCGGTGAGAAAATCAGCTGCTGCAGCAAAGCTATCAACAGAGCGTTTCATGATAGCATGTCTAGAGTTTTCGGGGTTGTTGATGTAACTGTTGTAGTTATCCTGTTCTAGTTTATGTACATCGATCCCTAATTCAGTAGCCAAATTCTTCCAGTGTTCAATAGCAACCATTCTATGAATGTCAGTTACATTGCCCTGGTATTCCAAGTCTAGACCGTCATACCCTCTCAAGTGGTCCAGCACGGATTGTCTTCTCGTGTCATCTTTGTGTCTGCTACTCGGTTCAGCGCTGTTCTCAAATCCGATCAAACTTTCAAAGACTTCGAAATCGAAAACTTTATTCTTATCCATCAGATCGATGTCGTCATTGGAAAAGGAGCCGTGGAGGCTCACGAATAGGTAGAAAAGTAGAAACAATTTCGAGATCATAACGAAAATTATACTGATCAGAAAGAAAGTGACTAAATTTAACTAAATATTTCTAGGGAACGTGACAAGTTTTATGTGTTCTAATCAATGAGATAGGCTATTGGAAATCAATCTTTTGTACTTGGTACAAAACCTTGCTAGCTCTGAAGATAAAGAAGATTTTGAATTAACAAAGCTTTCGGTTGAGACTACAGGTAAAATTTAATCTTTTGTCTTATCGTAAAACGCTCATTGAAGATTTTAACTCGACCAATAAGAGTAATTTAATTGGAATAATTTGACTTTTGGACAAAAGAGTGGAAAATGTAAGAATAAAATCTTTATTTTCTATAGAATAAAATATGAAATTCAAGGTTTAGGCTGGCCTTTAGGCTTTGGTGATTGCTTTACACTCTTGACAGAGCTGCTATTCGATACTTGTCTTGATGAAAAATTTGATTTTGGACTCTTCAAGCTCTTATTGACATCGGTTAAACTCATTGAAGATGAGCTTGTCTTTAGGTTCGTAACTGAAAGTGTCTTTTTGTTCGTCATTTCTATTGACTTTGATAGGTCGACAGTACCTAATGGAAAATTTGTGTTTTTCCATAGTCATATTTTACATTTATTTAGGCGAATTTTCCTAATATTGAACAAAAGAATCGAGCTATTTCTCTACCATACTCACTTTTCGTCATCAGATCCCTATTCTTGATCGATCCATCGTCAATAGCTTTTTTATCCTCGTTCTTCTTTTGACCGTCTCGCTGTTCTAATTTGTAGAAGCGCATTTGATTGTAAAGATTCCTGGTATTTTTTGAAAGCTTTTATTAAACCACATATATAATTAGAGCCTCAAAAAGTATTTCATCTGTTTATGCTAATCCTAACTGGGATCTTTGATCCAAATTGCTTACTGATAAGTAATTTTGTCTTCCCCTTTTGGATCAATGTAATCAACAACCGCTCTCATTTGGCTCCAGGATAACGGTACACCGACCCTCTATGTATTGAGGTGAGAAATGAATAATGGCAATGCGGTTCTCAAAAGTAAAAGGTTTCATGAATCTTTATATCGAAAAAAAACACACACTATGAACTTGGTCTAGTTTTATTTGAAGACTATATTTCTCGAAATTGTATGATCTGGATAAGCAAAAGCATGTGTTATGGCAAAAGAGTTTCAAAAAAATCAAGCCCTCTTTTTTGCGCTATAGTTCAAGATCTGTTTAAGATAGAATCTAGTCCTTGAGGAAACCCTGTGAGGTACGCAAATAGCTGCCGGTGATAAGTTTAGATTATCGCTTTGTAGCAGAGTGAAAGAAGATATTTTGATGTGGGTACTAGTTCGTTTGTTGTCATAAATATGATCAAAGTCAATTCAAGGCTTGACACGGCTTACACATAAACATTAATTTCATTACAGAGGATATTCCATTGGTTACCATCAAAAAGAGTAATGAACAATGTGACTTTGAATGATTCCAGCATAGAAATTTTAGAAATCTGTGATACTGATTAGAGAGGTTACCTTCATATTTTCCATAAACTGCAGTCTTGTTAATACCTTCAAGCCATCCTTATCGATATTCCGGTAGAAGTCAACGACTCTGAGCATATTCCGACTTAGATACTCATTCAGTATATCAAAGGGGTTAATTTCATCTTGAAAAATATAATTTAGAGTTACAAAGGTTGAATTAGAATTATAGAAGACGAAATAATTTGTTTTCCCATAATTCTACTCTTTTGAACTCTTCAATTTGAGTGAAGTAGCCATATCCGTCTCTTGGCTTTTACTGTGACTCAACTATTGCACGTAACATTATCCATAACGGGTAACTTTAGCGTGTCTGTGCCAACATTTCAAAGCCAAGAATTCCTTGGAATAACAAGGGATTATACTCAACTTTTACGATCTCTTATATTCTGAATATGGATAGGAATAATTCTAGGTGATAAACCGTTTGTGCTTACCTCTGTTCATGAACCTTTTGTCGTATTTGATGCAGGTTGAGTAGACAAAATCAAATCTTCTATATTCAGAGATCCGATCGACAATTTCAATGATTTTATCATTGATTACGACACCCTAGAGATGGAGAAGTGATTCAAAGCCCGTTTGTTTGGATAGCAAAAACTGAAAAACTTCTTGCATATTTCAAAGTTGAGAATTAAATTCACTTCTGTCGAAATCGTCAGGATAACTTCTAACACACTTCAAAAAGAGATGATTTTTAAGATTGCTAATATCTACTTAGTAAATGGTATATACTATTTATCGTCATTTGACTGTGCTAATTAGATACAGCCAATAAGATATGAATAGAACGATAGAAGATTACAATTAATTATGTAGGGTATTCAATTTTATAAATACAGGTAAAACACCGAAAAGGTTCGGAAACTTGATTAAATTTATTTTTACTGCTTATTAGGTCGTTCATAAAGTAATTGCGTATTTTTGTTGAAATTAAGAATTTATTAAAAATAGTAAAAAATGTCTCAAGCATCAAAGAAATAATCTCCATCTTATTCATTTATCTTCAATTCCTTTCTTCCAAAACTCCTCCTCTTTGAGCTTAAATAGTCTACAACCTAAATTTCGACTTCTGAACGGGTTTTGAAGATTTTTTGGCCCAAACAATTTTAAAGGTCTTGAAATGGGTAATTATCCGACGGAGCAATGTCTGGAGAATATATAGTTTCATTTTGGATTATCTAATCTTGGATCAAGTCCAAAAATGGGATTTAATTCTGTTTTTCAAGCAAAGAAGAGCATGCGAAAAATCTCTATAGCTTTTGCACACATGTCAATTCATGTGGCAGCCAATGATTGCTCAAATAGAACAAACAACCTCTTGGGAGTTATCTCGAATG
>JJOG01001952.1:0-11878 GCA_000715275.1 Gyrodactylus salaris
TTATTGTTGATAAAAGATTTTTTGTAGAAAAAAAGGCTATTTAGATTTCACTCAAAATACGACATTTCTTTCCGAAAACCCTAATATATAAATGTAATTTGTATACTTTAAATTTGAGATATTCGTTTGAAGAATTGTAACACTTGATTGGTAAAGTAGGTTTCATCTCAACTAACATTGAGAATCAAAGAAATCCATCTAGAAAGACCCACAGTTCAACCCTCCTAGATCAACATGTCAAACGGAATCCTTTAGTTTATGAGAATGTTTTTGTTTTGTCAAATGACGTCTGAAATTGAGTTTCTCCTGATACCTTCAGGATTGAGAGATCTGAATTATAATCAAATTGAGGAAATAATATTTATCATCGGTAAAACTTGGAAATCAATAAAAAATTGCGTCTCTAAAGCAGACGTTTTAGGAGAAAAGTAAACATGTCCTAACAATGTTACATATTTTTATTTGTTTCATGAAAAGGAAATTAATAAATATCCTCAAATCACATGAGGAAGTCTATCGGGGTGTTAGACATGAGTTATGGGATCTGATCGAAATCCCTCATTTACACGCTGATACCTTGAAAGGGGCGTACTTGAATTAGTTGCCTATTGGTAGCGTGACACAAAGTATGAACTAGTTGAAGATGGTTGATGTTGAATAATGCATAAAAAATTAATTTAAAATTCCCAAAATAGAATTGATTTTGTTATCATATCTTGTTAACAAGATAAATCACTTATCCTGAGTGTATATTTAAGGATAAGCCTGTTTGTCAACTTTTTATAATTCAATTATTTTCCTCAAGTCTTGAATAAGCCCCTCTTGAGATTCATTGTTCAAATAAATGATTTTCTTTGTTTTTCAAATCCTTTAATAAAAGCTCTTTTGCCTAAGAGTTCTCGAAAATTCTTCTGAAATATATTGTGTCAACTATGTTTAAAAGTTGTTTTGCAATTCAGAATGGTCCTCCTTCAACTAGTGAAGGAATTTCTCCAGACAGAAAAAGGTCAAAGAGAATAAATTTGATAATGAAATTTTATTGAATAATATCTCCTGTTGCGTTTAAATTTCATATTTTCATGAACATTTCATATTTAATGAAATTTTCCTCATATTTTTTTGATATTTTGTGTAACCTTACCTATTTTAGGTTGTTTCATCTCAAATTGGATATTTTTCATAAAAATTAAAAATCGAATATTTCTTCTTCAGAATATTCACCATTAGCTGCGATAGTCTCTCTCCAATCCATTGATCCCTATTCTGAAGTCTTTTGAGGCAATATAGCCGTAATTCATAGAGGATTACTTCTCTAAGTTCCCAAAAACAGTCGACATAACCTTCTTGCAAAACTATATAGTTGGGCTGGCAAAAATGAGTAAAGTTGATTTGAAAAAACCGAAATATCTCGAGATGTAATTTTTTGATGATATCAGAGTGATATTAAGGCAGGTACACTAGAAAAACTAGTTTTGAATATAAGAGAAACATGGCTGAAATATATTGAAAAGACGTGTTTCTTTTCAATCAAAGATTTTTTCACTCAGAATTCTCTTGAATTAACTCTGCTCAAGAATCCATAGCTTGATTCCAAGGTATATCATCTAGAGGATTGCAATTCGACAATGTTTCACGTAGAATATATTGTGAACAAACATTCTTATTGAACAAAAGTGTGATCTAAATATCCGTACGATGAACACGCAAGACACTAGATAATCACTGATACTCATAACACTTTGTAAATCTAACCAATAAAATACGCTAGATAGAATGATTATTGTAGGATAGCAGTAAGGACGACAGATGAAGAAATCATGACAGCTGTCTATTGCATAATTATCCTTAATAGAATTCTTAATTACCTCCGAGGAAGAGCATAAGAGGTATCTAAAATGGACCTTTCACATTAGGTTTGTCCGATATAAATGGAGTTACACATATTTGGCAAGTTTTCTATACTTTGAAGTAGGGGTCAGTTAGCCGCTACTAACTAACCGAAGTACGGGTAGAAGCGGTAAACCTTTATCATTAGTATGGCTACCTAATGCATATTTTTGGTCGTTGAGTTTAATGAGATTTATAAATTAAAATTGTTATGCAAATGCATATTTTTACATATTTCAACTCTGAAGCATAATTTCAAATGAAATCATATTAGTTATGTAATTTCAAAATACGGTTTGTATTTTTATCGAGTGAATGAGTCAAATCAAATAATTTGTGTACCACGTATACTTTACACGCTCAACATTGTCTTACAATACGCAATGACGTGTAAACCATTTTATGTATGTAAGACCAAATAATATTCAATGAAATCACTCCATTAGTAATAGAGATATTCAAGGAGCTATCTGGATGATGAAAAGCCCTTTACCCCTGTAATCTTAAACCTCATATATTTTAAATAAAAATGCACGTATTTAATAGACTTTATATTTCGGAAAGTAGTTGCATATAATTTATATGCAGAAATACATATCATCGCATATTTTGGGTAGTCATCAGGAAAAATGATATACAAATGGTTTGTGAATTTTACTCCTGACTTAGAATATCAATTCAGAAACGTTATATTTTTCTCAATTCACTGACTTATTTATAAGAAAAATTGACCCTTTTATAAACGTTTTTTTAAAGAATTGTATTATAATGGGTAGATTTCGTGTTTAAATAATATCATGTTCCTATCTTCTTCTTTGATATTTTCTATTGTTGAAGCACAGACAGAGTTCTCTCTTATTATTGAGGATAATAATTTTTCCAATATTCTTAGTTCTGATCCATTCATAAATATTATTTCAATAAAGTAAGGATTGAAATAATTAGAAACCCCAATAAAACTTAAATCATTGATTTCATCAAAGAAAAGTTTATTTAGCTGTTTAAGAAATTCTTTATGAAACGATGTTTGTCTTATTGGGCCATAATTTGACACTTATATGGAGTAATCTTTGAGTATTTTGAAATTAGATAACAGCATATCTGAAGTTGATATTTGATCTGAAAATAAAAATTCACTAATTCGCTTTGACCTTTGACAGAGTAGGGATTATATCAGCAATGATTTCGAATTAGTTTTCAGATGGTCAACCTTTATGTGGCTTCTTTCTTCTTAGAATCTACATCTGATGTGAATTCCATCTTAGCGAAACTGTTAGTAAATGTTATTTTGGATTCAAACCATTGAAAAGCATCTTTAAATGTTCCGATTCAACAAAGGTAAACGGCAAATAATTTTCGATTATAACGACCATCAATAGATAGTCAATCTTTAGTTGTTCCAAAGATTGTAAAGGTTTTTGGGTATTTCTCGACGTTTCTAGAACTTTGACGTTCATCACTTATCTTTATAAAGAAGTTTCCTTGTTGCAAATTTAGGTAAATTTAACTTTTTTTTATTACTGTCTTGACTGGTAGCCAATGAAAATTTGTAAGATAAATGAAAAATCATCAGTACAGCTACGGAAGACGTCTGATAATCCTATAATATAGATCAGTCACTATTGACTCACAGTCCAATATAATGCCCTTAGTAAACCCTCATAAGACTACTGAATTAGGAACTTATTGTCCAAGTTTCATTTCAATAAAAAGTCCAGAGTGAGATTGGGACATCTGCGATTGACAGTCTAATTTCTGTTAAATGTTAACGTATATAATTAAATACGTCCGTATAGACTCTATAAGAATTATTTTTCTTAAAAGTGTAGAAAATATATACTTCAACCAAAATCATCAGTTCTTCAATCGGAAGAAAAGTTGAACTACAAAAATTTAAAAACTTGTAATGAATAGTTTGCAATGAATGTAGTAATATAGAAAATTTTCGTAGTATTTTGATTTTCGAGAGAAAAAAGAAACTCCATAAGAAAATAATTTCACCCCGGCCATCTTAATCCCAAATAATGCATGAGGTTGACTTGTTTACACAGAGTTGGTCTTAACCTCATGATGTAGATTTTTTTCATAAAAGCTATATATTTTTCCTATTCAATACTTTATAATCCTATCAACAAATACAAACTAAGCACTGAAGAGAACACCAATCTAGTATACATTTTCACAGGGGAATGTGTATCTACCTACGTTGGTCATACGACAAGAACGCTATCGATTAGAATTAAAGAACATCAGAATGCGAGACATGTACAATAGAAAGTATAAGGTCAAAGTTCCGTTTCTTAAACAGAAAATCCAGCCTTGACCTGCTCAACCTGTGAATTATGGACAAATGCTACATCATGAGGTTAAGACCAACTCTGTGTAAACAAGTCAACCTCATGCATTATTTGGGATTAAGATGGCCAGGATGAAAATTATTTTCTTATGGAGTTTCTTTTTTCTCTCAAAATCAAAATTCTACGAAAACTTGAGAATTCATTGCAAACTTTTTCTTTCGAAAATAAAAATTACTACGCTTAGAAAATTTGAGAATTCAATGAAAAATATTCATTAAAATTTATTCAACTTTTCTTCCGATTGAAGAACTGAAGATTTTTTCTAGAGATAATTACTAATTATTAATTAGGTGAACGGTGATGATCGAGACCTGCTTGTGTCCCCTTTAAGGATAAAGTTCGCTGATTATAAGAGAAGATGGAGGGTACTTGTTCGAGAGAGGGAACCAAAAAGTTGTGCTACACCTCTTACATCGCACAAGACGCCAGTGAGGTAGTCGAAGAACTGTAGATCCGTTGAAAATCAGAGATCTAAGTAGAAAATGCAGAATTCACGTAGAAAACATGTCGCATTGATAATTAGAACAGTCAGAGATAAGATAATTTGAGGTAATCAAAAAGGAGAAACATTTAGATTTTCAGAAAATTTGTCAGGTTGAATCAAAACTATTTAATAAAAAATAGAGTTCCAGAGAAGATCTTTGCAGAACGCCAGAATTAATCTTATGATCAGCTGACTCAGTTGACAAGAATTAAGGACGATAATTTTGCATTACGTAGCTTCAGTTAATTTTTTAAAATTTAAATCCCTTCGCTTCTTATTGATCAGTAAAAACGTTACATCGTTCGGTTGAAATTAGGGGTTTCTTTCAACAACCAATCAGATGCAAATATTAACCTCCCTTCATAAGAAACTATTAATTACAAAGTCAAGCTTCAACCAAACGATGTGTCTTTTTTATCTGTGTTTCGACTATTCTTATATTTTCAATAATCGGATAATATTGCTGGTTTTTCATAAAGATTTTCAATTAATCTTTTTCCTCTCGAAAGTTCGTGATTCCTCTGTTTAGTGAGTTGAATCGATTGATTGACAGATCAATAATAGGCTATTTTCATATCATTTCACATGTGCTTCAATTATCTTCAAGTATGGGAGTGCCTAGTGGGCAATTAGGATCAAAATGTGGTCCCTCATTCACTTGGCTTTATTATTATCTGAAATAATGATTAGAGTCGGAAATTCGCCTTATTTCGGTGAGTATCTTAGGACTCTGATGGCCCTCCTCTAGATGAGTTGGTAGACAATATCTCCTCCTCATGTGAACCCGAAGAGAGTTAGATTATGAAGCTCATATTCTAAGAAGAAGATTTTAAAAACAAAAACTTTTCTTCATTGTATTTGGAGAAGTAGAATATGTTCACACATGTATTATTATATCACAAAATTTCTCAATTCTCCCACTAGCATTAATTTCAAATTGACATTACAACACTGTATCCTTCATCCGACCAATCACAGACTAGAAGAAGGAATATTCAGAGAGAGAGAGAAAAATCACCAACGCACCCAAACTTATTTTCCACATCAAAAAAGGGAGAGTATGAAATGATTTCATAATATTCTATATAATCATCCCTTGATCGGTTACATCATTTGAAGATAACTCTCCTCCATTGACTCAACATTGATAATGTGATCAGAGTAGGATGAGAAGTGCCGAGAGAAGTTTACTATTCCTCTTCCTGCCCATCATTATTGATTGTGTAAAGCCGAATGAGTGCAATTACCTACTGAAGGATATAACTATCGATGGTATCACAGTAAGTCAAACATTTATTAACCCTCTCAGTCAAACAGTTTTCTATAACCACTATATATTTCCAAGTTTGCAATTGGTTCTCAGAAGTCCTTCAGAGCTTATTGATAGACCTTTTCTCGAATTTTGATTGATAGATTTCTGTCCTTTATATAGAGAAAAAGCATCCCATTTCTCTCACTTAGTTCGCGTCAATCTTTTGCAATCTGTGCGATTTCATAACTGCTAATGAACTAACACTAGAATGTGTTCATTGAAATTTTCAAAGTAGTGTTTGACACGAAATTGTCAAAAATGAACCCAATATTCAAAGAAAAACCCAAAATACTAAATCTTATTTTTAACCATAACCAATAAAGTATAAAATGAATATTGATCGAGACACGTTAAACTACACGGGAACGCTTTTATGCCTCGAAAACATTTCTTGGTTTAATCTATTGTGCTATGTTGTTTTTGTCGTTAGATGTTGTCGAATACGAAAGTAATTCAAGTCTATCGTTAAATTGCAGGCGCATGTTGCGTATTTTTGTCTAGATAAATTATTACAATTAAGTAATATCTGAATCCCACGGCTATCTGCTAGAGCGTCAAATATAAGGCAAATACCACAGAATTTACTTTCAAATGATCAGCAATGTAGAAAGAAGAATTCCTGCCAAGAAGTATTTCCACAAAAATAATTGGAAATTTTCACTCGTCTCAAGTATTTTGTGAAAGCATTCAATTTTAGAGATAATTCTTTACATGCTGTGAAAACTCTGCATGATTTTAGAAGCGGAGGAAATCCCTCTACGAAACGGTTCTAACGATTACGTTTGACATGTATGAACAGTGTTCATTGAACACTGATTTTCCAAAATTTAGGCCCGATAATACTCATATTACCATCCGAGTATAATTTAGAACGATGAATTGAGTGGAAAGCTTTGTAAAATATAACTAGGGCAGTGATCAATTGGAATTTACTAATACGGGATTAAGACATATTTCCTTGACCTTGGATCAATATCAATTATTTCCATAAAACGTTCACATTTGAATAAGCCATATAAAGACTTTCTTGTAGAGAAAAATTTACCCCGCAAGCTTGGATTTTAAAGTTTTCAAGAATTGTCAAAACGAGAAATGACAAAGATTGATTTTTGGTAAAATTCTTTAAAATATCAGATTCGATCATTAATAAGTTTTAACTTCTCGTTAAAGCTATAGATGCAATATTTCTTTATTGAAGTGAACTAACGCCATGAATAAACCATCGCTAGACGCGTTTCGTCTGTTTGCCACAAGTTGAATTAAGAAGATTCACAAACAATCGTTCAAAGGATGGAGGTATCAAAGACAAATTAACGAAGATTCACAAACAGTGGTTGCAACTCTTTTAAATTGATAACGAAAGTTAAGAAACTTGAAAATCTCAAAAATGAATTCATTGATAAATTTAAATTCACAGCTTCATTTATGCATTAGAAGACTACCTATTCGCTACTGATGAGTCTCGATAAAGACGAAACGCGTCTAGCGATGGTATATTCAATGAATATAATTCATGGCTTTAGTGTTCTTGAATAAATATTGTAAATACTTTTTGATAATTCCTTAGAACACTATGAATCAATTTTTGGCAGCAATTTAAATTTTTTTTAAATTCATTGACAAATTTTGATTTAGAGAATGTATTGAGCAGGATAGAAATTTTCATTTAGTTAGAGAAATAAGTGAAGATTAATTTAATCGAAATTGTTGATTTAATCATGATCCTTCTCGCAATATCCGAGGGGAAATCTTATCCGCGAAATTCAAATGTGCACTGAATCTTATTTATATATCGAAGACGAGTGGAGTATGAAAACTAATAACTCTCCTACACAGAGTATGAATCTACAGACGATAATCTACATAAAAGTGTTATAGTATCCCTAGCGTCACAAGGGGGACTTAGAGGATCAATGTATCCAAAATCTAGAAATAATAATCTTACTTTTTACAGATTTCAGTTCTGGAAAATGACCAAGATTATAGTGAGTATTTCCTATTTTAATATTCATTATAATGGAGTAGAATCATGATTTTTTGTGATACGATATTGATTTGCTGAATAGTGATAGAGAAAAGTCATTCTCCTAACCCGTTCAATCCCTCAGAGAATACATGCTCTAAGCTTTATTTTCGTCAGAAATTTTCATCCGCTCCCAACTCATAAGTAGTGTAGTTGTTGCTGTTAAAGTCGAAACCTTGTTTTTTCCTTAGAATTTAGTTTCATAGCCGAGTCTAACTCTCTTCGGGTTCACACGAGGGGCTATAATGGGGAAGGAAGGTTTTGAAGCTATTTAAAAAGGGAGGAACCTGAAATCGAACTCAAGCCATATGAGACATCATATTTATAGGACTTGGGGAACAATCCATAACACCATCCCTCCAATTGTTAATGAGTACACTCTCAAACTTCCTTTGTGCATATTTCTTGCATTAAGTGTCTTGAATTGTCACTGCCATTGTTTTTTCTTCATTCAAATTAACTTCGAATTCATCTGCATTCGGTATGTATTGCAAGCCGCCGTTCGTGTATTAGAAACATGTATTTCTAATATTATTCACTCGTTGATAATAATGCAGGTTAAAAAGTCACGTCTTTTAGTTGAAGCTCTATTTTGTAGATATTCGTTTCTCATGAGGGAAGTATGGTATGAACAATTTTTGAATGATTTTCATCGGCTTTTTAAATTTAAACCAAACGGTCGGATGAAAGGATTTATAGATAACTAATTACTCTCCCAAGTTATTATTAAGATACAAAATACTAATTTCAGTAGAGACACTCGGTATTTTTCTTCGTGACTTGATTTCGTATTCTATACAGAGGGGTACTATTTCCGACAAAAAATCTCGTTACTTTGTCTTTTGAATTTTCTCTATCAAAATTCAGGAAAAGTTGTTAAAGATTCGCTTGGTTAGTCCTTTTAGAATGCTTCATAGATTGGCGGAGCTGGAAAACATGTTAAATAGTAAATACATTTTGCGCATCTTAACCAAAAATTGTGAAATGTGGCATATTTTTTAAGCTTTGCAAAGAATTCTTTAGAAAGGATAAAAAACTGATTATAGGATGTCTATTAGGGCACTGCTTTTTGATTCTAATTCTGAGACTATTTCTATCTTTCTTGTGCTTTAAATCTATCTACTATGGTCGCAACTCTGATGTGTTAAAAATTCAAATGGCCGCCATCGATTTTCTTTCTTTTTAAAGGCTCTTTTTGAATGGAAATATCGATATATTATGTTCAAGCAAATTATTCCGCTCCTAAAGATAATCAGATTGTATGAAAAATATTTTCCATCCAGATTTCGAAATTCTGGCATCAGTCACATCTTCCTAACAAGAGGCTTTTAATTGAGAGCGTTTCTTCTGAGGGATAGCATTTTTCAGGTAGCTCCCAAATATTACTCCTATCTCTCACAAAATCTTTAGGTTGACGAGAAAATCCCTGATTAAGTATTGGCGCAAATGGCCTGTCGCCAACACCTAGAATAAATATTCAATGCACAGTTCCTCGTGAAATCATGTCTAGATTACGATTGTGCGCGATTTAGAGGTAAAATCAAAAAGCATCGCTCTAATGTTTATGAATTAATACAGGTAAAAGTACATTTTTTACTACCTGGAACGGAAATTTTTTCCAAAAAGTACTTTAAGAACTCACTTTTATTGTTATTAGAATTTTTTTCTATGTGCCGCTCTACTAATCAGAAAATAGAGCTTTTATCGAATGATGTTATTTTTTATCTTTAGAAATATAAACTGACCAATGAGAATTTAGTAAAGGTTTCTGTGGTTATCTAATGACGTTTCTCAATATCCTGTTGTGACTTCTTAGGTGTATATATCCCATTTCATCATAATTGTCTCGTCTGTATTCTGACTCAGTCGGCCATAGGTGGGAAATATTTTACTATTCCAAATCACGTATGATACCTTGGGGCTACCTTAAACTTGGCAGGTAAGCTTAGCTTTATTATGGCCAAGGACAAAATGAGAATCAAAAAATGGGAATAAATTTCAGAATTTGTATCTCAAAATCATGCCTGAATATTCAGATTTCAAATTGAGAAAGAATTTTTTACCATGATAAAAAATACCTTAATTTCCCTACTATTCTTGAACAATTAACTCAAAAGACCCAAGAAGTAAACATCTACTTGGAGATCTGAAATAATACAGGATTTATCTAATTCCTAATCTATACTTTGTCTTGTACTCTTTATAAAGCAGAGCATTTGTTATAATTAATAACCAAAATGTTCTTCTTGCACACATTCCTCATCACATGTTAGAAATTCCTATGAAAATTTATATAATATTCCACATTGCAAAATAGACTGAAATTATAGCCCAATGAGTTAGAAAAGGGAAAATTATTCTCTCTAGAGTTTGGGGGGGGGGTGGTCAAAATGTTCTCAATTGCGTTATCCATTAAAAATTAGGGCAATTATCATGAGACACAGGACTTTAGTTAATAATTTCATATGACATAGGAAAAATATTAAATTTTATTATCAGCCATAAAGGAGTAGAGGTTCATTATCATGCGACATAGGACACACTAAAAGTCATATGTTGAATGATAATTGCACTAAAAATTATTGTGTATCAAAAAATTAAATCGATCTGAGAAGTTTGCTCAAGTCTGATCAAATTTGGCTTACCATTGAATCTCGTTAGACACTCCTGCAGAAAAGTATTAAACTACAAGATTATATTTGAGAATTATACGTTGGATTCATGCCGATGTTATGTTCTAGAAAATAAGAATTAAAGCTTTTTCGAATTTCTCAAGGAGAATTCCTACTTGGGGAAGATGAAATGGGAAAAATAATGACTTCAATTGTAAATTATCAGATGAGCTCTTCAAAAATTTCCCTACAAATTCTATTGTCATATATTGATTATTTTCATTGATCTTTCCAAACTCAAAATATTCAATAAACATCTCAACTGCTAGAAAGTTGGATAATATCTACGTCGAAAACAATTTTATCTCCATGTGAACAATATCTTCTCCGCTGTCTTGTCTCAAAGGAATAGGGAATGAAAAAGTATAATCTTTCAAATTAGAGGACATAAAAGCTGATTGTTTCATCCAACGGAAAGAGTTTGTGCTCCTTCTGAAAATTGGGAAGGATTCTTTCGAAAAGAAGCAAGGTCTTGAAATTGAGTTCTTGTCCAAAATTCTGGAGCGTTTTCATGAACGAATAAGATTGGCTGTAGAGTTAGATATTGCATGAGGAAGTAGAGATCAATTGAGCACACGATTCAATTATATGGATGGATACTACACTATGCTGAGTTTAGACCTCACTTGAATTTACTACTGAAGAAAAAAGAAAATTTTCTGATTGCTGTTAATTATATGATGAATATATTTGATATATACGAGATGAAACCGTTTAGTTTTCTATGAGGAAGCCTATCGTGATTTTTGACAAGAGTTCTGGGATCCTGTTTGGAGGGATGGTGCAAACCTTCCTCCCCCATTATAAACCCTCATGTGAACCCGAAGAGAGTTAGACTCGGCTATGAAACTCAATTCTAAGAAAAATAAATAAAAAGCCTATCTACATTGCTGATAACTGAATTGCTTGTCTGTTATGCAAGGCTGAGAAAAATAAGTCTAGGTCAGGGTTGGTTACCAAAATCAACCAATTATTCTGGAGAGCATCAAGGTTGCTTAGAAGTAAGAAAATGAACAAAAATCTACGCTTACAAGAGATGCAATTGATATTGCGTTTTTGCTTTCAAGTTCATGCTATAACCAAAGTCCTTATATCCTATAGAATGCCTTTGGATCTCTCATTCAATAATAATTTGATCTCATA
>JJOG01001956.1:0-12696 GCA_000715275.1 Gyrodactylus salaris
AAAGACATTCCAGAGTTGGAGGGAGGGAGAGGTAGCGATTTAATAAAACGACTTTTAATATTTATTTCTAAACGTTTTTCAAGCCCAGAGTGCAAATTCTTGATTTATATTTATACATTCCAATTCTTTGTCATAGACATACATTAAGATCCACGCGCTTAAATACCTCAATATCAAGTTATTATTTCTTGCGTCCTCAGGTTGATAGTATTCCATTTTCTTCAAAATAATGTCAAAACCTTTTTCAAAATCATTTGTCATTTTGGAAAATTACGAAAAGCTTTCATGCATTAATTCCCGTTGTCACTTATTTAAAGCTTACAATTTATTTATTAAACCTCAATGTCAGTCTCTGAACTCTTGATTTCTGATCCAAAATAGTTTGTGGTAATCAAATCCTTGAAAATCTCTAAAACTTCTCTCTCTCAAGAGTCATCATTTATTCCTATGCATGAAAATGAACTTCCGGTACATTGTGAATCACGGTTATTAGGAGTGTTTATTTGGGCACTGATTTTAAACTAATCGAAAAAGATAACAGAAAAATAATAAATATACTGCCACTGTTGAATGCAGAACTAAGAAATCAATGTCACATTTTTGTAAAGATATTCCCTAATGAGAAATGAACTCACTTGTGAGGGTGACTGGTAGACATTCGAGTTAGATAAGGGGCCTGTAGAGTTATTAAGAATCATTGGCTGTGATGGAAACATGTTGCTGTACAAATCGGAGGAATATCGGCCCAAATTGTTATTTGTATCAGAATCCATTCTTGTGATTTTCTTTGGCGGCGGGGATGATAAGTGATCTTGGTCGTGTCTCGCTTTATTTTTTAACTTGGCTTTAGTGAAATTGTTAATATACATCGACCATTTATTTGGTGTTCAGTTATACTAAATTATATATTGAATTTATTAAATCTCCTTAGAAGATTAGAACTGGAGTCTGTCAATTTTACCCTTTATATTCCCAATATATATCATTTTGACTAAATGCTGTAATGATTAAAGAATGTACTCTCATTGGTCAGGAAATTCTCTACATATAAACTATAGGGGCTGAAGAACCAATGAGAATGCACCAAGTTTGAATCCCTAGAGCTATGCAAATCTTTGACATTTCGTCTTCTGAGTCATCCTAGGGTGATTTTGTTAACCCACTTAGGAAATCGACCAATCCTGATCAACTTATACTCTACTGATGAGTCTAGACGAAGCGCGATTAATGATTCTCTCTACTTCTTCGCAAGGAAAGAAGTTCTTACTATGCTATGACATGTTATGGGTTCGATTCAGTTGGCCTCATTCCAAAAGACGGAGTTATTCGGACATCAAATACTCTCCTTCAAGATGTAACCCTTCGTGTGAAACTAAATTTCTAAGAGAAAAATCTCCAATTGAAGCAGTTAACAGTCGGATCTTGTAAATCTCGAGTACCACCATTTCAGCGTTGTCATCACAAAATTAACACTTTCATCAAAGGGGAATGAAAGAAACCAAACAGATATTGATTGGTGGTGTTGGATGAACAAAAAAGAAGGAATTAACAATATTCTAAAGAAGAGTTTCAATTTCATTACCAGGAGAGACACACGAGATCAAACATACATTTTTAAACCCTTTTTTGTAATTTTAATCCATTCCATTTAAAAGTCTGTACTATTAACTAAAAGAGTTATATTTTGCATTTATCGCTTTTCCAACGTGAAATAGAAGTCCCTATGTTTTTGGCTGGAGAAACGCTCTATTAACTTCTTGTCCCTTGATGTCTACTGAGACCAATTGGCCGGAAATTGCCAATAGAAAGATTTTTGCTCTAGCAATCTTGATTTGTGACATATAAAAGCACATGACACATTATTTTGAATACAGAGCATGTAAGCTTTTGGCCATTTATAGGGAGTGCATATGACTGAATTGTTTGCAGAGATGGAGTCTGAGAATCATGATGTAGAACTTCTCTATAACTCTGCGATTGAGCAGGTAATTTGTAGGGTTTATGTTTAAAACACTGAATCTTGACGCGATCCCTGCCGCCATACGTCGTTTGCATGCTGCTTGATAGAAGACCTACTTTTTTTCTCATGGTCCTTGATTCTTTAATGAACCCAACGGAATATCTTGTAATGATCAACTTAAGATTATCACGACAGAGAAAATCAACAAAATCAAATATGGGATTAATAATATTCTAAACTTGTCTTTCCCCGTTTTAAAGTCAAAATAATTCAAATAAATAGCAACTCATTTTCATCCTAAAGAGTACAATATAATATATCACTTCCACTCATATAACACATGAACTGCACTTTCAACCGCTATGAATTAGTTTCTCAATAACTTTAGAGACATCCCTACAAAACAATGCATACTTTCTGTCATTAGACAATTCGACTATCATTTTCTTTCAAAATCATATGAAAATGTAATGTCAAAATGGATATTTCTTCAATAAACAAACACACACCTATCACTCTTGTGCGAACAAAGCACTAATTTATAGATATGTCTTTTCGAATGAGAGAATTTTGGAGGAAGAGACTATTAACTTAATCCCAGAGAATTTTACAAATTGATTTAGGATTAAAATTTATTTCCATTTTTAATATCCTAAGAAAAGCCCAAAATGAGAAGGATCAGGGAATGATATTAAAATGAAAATTTCAACTGCCCAAAAATGAATTTCTTCCATAAATTTAATCAGGTAATTAAGTTTTAATGTTTGGAATCACTTAGGATCTGTGTTGTGATCAGGTGTATTTTCATGTTGTTGGATTTTTTTCAACTATGAAAAACCAGTGAGAAGTTTAAATTAGTTAACAGTTGGATCAACAATCTTCAGAGTTTAACTCTAAAGAAAAAAAATGCTTTAATCAAGACACTGGTTCAATTTTCGGGAATAGAATATCAGATCACTCAAGCTGTTCATCGAGCACATGGAGAAATGTTCAATCATCTTGAATTGCAGAGATATAAAGTTCTTTCTTGGTATTACAACAACTCATGATGGTACACTCTCAGAGAGAAAAGGGGCAATTGATTTTGCTATAAACTCAGTTTTTCCCCAATTTTGGAATTAAACTTTTCTCTCACTTTTATTCATAGTAATTAACCTCATTTTATTGTTAGACGTAATCTTTCCACATTCAAAGCAGAACATTGCTTTTAATTTGATAATCTCTTTGGTGATGTTTTCAAGCTTTTCGAAGCTAGTTGAATTAATAATTCATTAGCTGCAACTTGGAAGATATTCAAGAAGAGAATTGCTCTTGATCAAGAAATAATTCTCTCTTTTGTGAAACAATCAAATAGACTAATTTTTTGTTTACAAGAAGCGTATCTTGGTAGAGGATCAGCTTCACGTTTCAATCGAGTCTCTTGTTTCATTAGACAAAGATCTCTATTGAACCTGCAAATGTAGTGACATCAAAGTAGGTTACCTAAGAGTTTCAAATACTGAGGACTTTTTCCTTCATATTTCTACCATACAAATCACTCATCCAAAAGGTTCGGTAACTTGATTTATTTTCTATTCTATACACTCTCGAGATCTGGTTCATCGATATTTCAACACACAACAGAATGCGAAAGATGAAGAGCTGTTGGGATCAAAGTTTAAATTTCTAAACAGAAACTCGAGTACAGACCTTCTCAACCTTGGAATAATGGAACGATTTCACTGAGATTACTAAATGTATCCCTAGTCTAAAGGTTTACAGCTATTGTTTTATTTAAAGGTTATATAATTATTTCAGCAACCGGCTGAAGCGCATTTATTTCTGAAAATGATCTTAGTTATTTACCAACTCACAAAGTGAATAAAATCTAGTTTTAAAGGCTCGTTTTAATTTGAAAAGCTTTAACAAAAGTTATACTTTATTTGATATAATTTATTTCATGTTCTTTGTGCAAAAGATTCAACAATAGATACTTGTGAAACAAACCGGAAAACAAGAGATTTCAACTTTTTAAATTATTTTCATCAAATCATTTCAATTCTAGAAAGTCATATCGAAAGGATCAAAAGCATCCCCTCTCAACACATGTTATCAATCTTCGGATAATCTTTTCTTGGTGAGAAATGGGGGGAAAGCAATTTACTTAAAATCGTTCAGGATTTAGAGAAATTGAAACATTCACACATTGTTTCAGATAAGCGGGATTTAGAAAATATTCATTTTTTTATCTCTCGTTAGAATTTCAAGATTAAATATTAGTTAATAAATCATTTTTTGTAATTTTAATTTAGAAGGAGAAATATACAACAGGAGAAGCTCGAGGTTAAAAATACAGGTGATTTCATCTATAATACAACAGAGATTTATACTCCTGTGGAATTACTTTGAAAGGTGAGATGTTTTTGAATTCTCGTGTAGATTATCGTTTCTCAATCCATATTCTGTGTATAAGTGTTATGATTCAGAATGAGAACTATGGTCTAATACTGCAGCCGTCTACGACTCAAAACGTCATTATATTTGAGAAAAATGTGTCTATTACCGAGAAAATGATTGATTTTTGCGTGAATGATGTGACACTTGAAGAAATTGGAGTTTTTAAAATCCAGATCAAAATCCCTTGCTTTCTTACACTACTCCACGGCTTAAACGCTACGAGTACATCCGTTTATTTATCAGTGTATTCTACTTTACAAACATAAACGAAGAATTCAGGACTATTTTAATTGAAATGAATAAAAACTTGAACTAATATCAGTATATGTTTTAAAGATTAAAGACTTTATCAATTCAAGAATTCTCATCTCATGCGTCAGATATCTACCCCAAGTCCTTGAGTCTAGTTATTTTTGTACTAAGGTTCCTACAGATCTAACCAAGCTCGTTGATTCATAATTTTATTCGCAAAAGAGAATTGCTCTAAATAAATTTTAAAAATCCCATCTGTTCATTCAAAAATACAGATGTTCTCACCTCAGACATTCTCCCTAAAGGATGAGTAGGCAAATCTAATTGTCGTAAAACGGACCTCGGCTTGTAATGAGGAAACTATTCAAATTTAAAATGTAAATCTCTAACTCGTATTGATTATTTTTCCAGGGTAGGGAAATTTCTTCATCGATAAATCTTTCCAATATTCAGTTGATTGTTCTTCCTCGCTCGTTTATTCATCAGATAAAAAATTAATATTTTTCTTAATACTTGTTGATATCAAAGCTCCAAGAACTCCCTGGAAGAAACCGTTTAGTTAATAATGCTCTCTAAGTCTACACTTAATTTAAAATTTCTACTTCTTCTAAAGGCAATTTAATCTTTCCATCTCAATATTGTAATACAGTGGGGTTACCTGTTTCAAATACTTTTTATTTCAAATTCCAAGCTTTAACCAAGTTTTCTACACTTTTAATTACGATGATTTATATGCAAAATAAACTGCTCTCTTCAATCAGTACCCATAAGCTTCTCTGTATGATAATGGCTTAAACTAAGAGGGTTAAAGAAATCCATCAATTATGTCCAGACATGGATTAAAATATCTCTTAATGTATAACTTTACTGAAATCAAGAATCAAAGAATGAGTTATTTGGATGTGGAAAAATAGCACCCAGTATTATATAAATTCTATGTTTAAATGTGCCCTTGCACAATGTACATTCATAAACATTCATTTCTGGTTTCACTACAACTGGGGAGTGATCAGTGTTAAGAAGGGGTTTCAAGCACTCATTTTGTGACGGTGTCATGTAGATTTGAACAATGCACTAGCGTTTTTTACATTTCCCCTCCCATCCTAAGCACTGTAGTGCAAAAGAATTTTTCAATTTGATCAAACTGTAAAATAAAACTTCACGGTTATTAGGTGAAACCAATCCTTTCGGTTTTAATAACAAGAGGATAAAACAAGATTTAACAAAAGTACACAGAAGTTCATAAAACCAATCATATACGCGTTTCGTCTTCCTTAAGACTCCTCAGTATAGCTCAGGCGATGACTACCTAACAACTCAAGTTTGAAGTGATACTCATGATTTCATTAGAAAGAACAACTCGTAAAGCTTTAGATCAAGAAACGAGTCAGAGATTAATCCAATTCAAACTCAGACCCAAATCCATAGAAAATTGGCAAACATTACCAGCTGCTTATAAATTTGAATTCAGACTATTATAAGCTTATTGAACAGAAATTACTACGCCATTAGCACAGAAATTCATTTTTGATTTCAACCTGAGGAGTCTTGAAGAAGACGAAACGCGTATATGGCTAGTTATATGAACTTCTTCTAAGTAAAAAAAGCGTTCATTTCTATTGTGAATATATAAAAATAGAACCACTTTTTCTTTAATCTCACTTATTCTGATAATAAAGTCCTTAGAAGTATTTTTGGGTCTAAATAGCTAATTAAAAGTTATAAGCTTCCTCTCAGATAACTTAATCAAACCTTGTCTTACTTGAATAGAATTATAGACATTCGATTTTCATTGTCTTGTGGCTGGTTATTTTAATAAACAGCTGGAAGTTGATAAAGGAGAAGATTTAAGTTTTGAGTTAGAGGAGAGTTGAAAATGTTTACTTATTATGTAGAAAACCAATCAGAAAGTAGTCTGGCCTATACTTTTTTATGAATAAGACTGAGAAGAGCGATATGCGGATTAATATGCGGTGACGAAAGGAGGACCCTACAACATATTTATTTGGTAAAACATAATCGAGTTTCTTCTTTCTAGTCTTCTCTAGTAGGAAAATAACTTGTTGGGGAAAAAACGTTTTTTGCTCACCTGTTAAATTTTTAATTTATTCCTAACTAAAGCGTCAATTATTGATTCTGTTAGAAGAGCAAACTGTAGGTTACGGTTGGTTTATTCTTTATTAGAATTAGAGAATAAAGTGCTTACCATCAGCCCAAAGAAAGTGAAGAAAAGTAAAAAAGAAGGAAATAATAAAATTTCTTTAATTCAAGGCATCATACTTGTAAGTAGTCAAGTTAAAGGAAGTTAATTTTGTATTTTGCGACGTTGAATACAAAATGAGGAAAATAAGCTTCGAAATGTATTCCAGATGAGAAGTAGTCAGGAAGTTCAGATCTCACTCTGTTTTTAAATAAGAGTTTACTCAGGTGGAAAAAAAAGTTTAAAAACTTTTGAAGAAAATTACATTTTTGCAAATTTAATCAGAAAAATTGCTAACTTTATTGCGAAATTCTAAAAACACAGATATACCGGATGTTTGACGCTTAATAACTTTGCATTTACATGTGCAAGGTAAACGCTTTTAGAGTTATTTGGATTATAAAACCATCAGAAATAATTCTAGCCTATAAATACATCTACTCGTTAGAAACTCTTGAGTAAGAGTAGACTAGGAATCCCTCTAATGGATGTTGTGATTGATAGGAGAAAAAGTTGCAAAACATTTTTAAAAGAGTCCCATTTGATGTCGATGTGGGATCTCAATGAGGAGCAGAAAATCTCCGCTAAATCTGACATAATATATATTTATTCAAGAATAACAAGACAGACTATACGTTGTTGATTACTAATCAATAATTGATATCCCTCCATAATCTTCAAATTACCGTATAGATTCAGGAAAGGTAGATCTCTACTTTTGAGTAGACATATCCTCGTCAAGAATATGCTTTCATTCATCTCATTTCTGCATAGTTAATCAGATCAGAGCATATTTTTCTCGAAAAGGGTAACATTGCATTCTTCAAGTCTGCTCTGAGTTACTCTTGGATTAAATTTGGTTCTATTATTTTATTCGAGGTAGAAATTATCAGCAGTGCCATCATAAATAGTATTTATTAAATGAAATTCAAGGCCAAAGACTCACACATAACATCGACAGGCATACATACGCACATTTAACACATTGACATTGAAATATACAATCTTATTGATAACCAATGAGATTCAAGGAAATTAATTAACCAATGACAGTGCACGAAATGACATGAAACCTACGAGTAACACAATAAATCCAAGCAGAGTAAAAAGACTGATCTAGGCAAGATTATCTTGAATTGACCATAGTGTTTCTCCTCCCAGCGAGATTATCAATGGGGTGTTGCATGGGGTAGAGAGGAATCATGTTCAAAATTAACTAAACCAGTCTCAACTTGTGAATTGACATATTAGTATTTATCAAACAGGATTCCACTTGAATCTTTGAGTGCTTAATTTTACATTGATATTTGATCAAGTTATCCTGCATAAGTATAATCTAATTCTCGAAGAATCCCTAGTCTGTTACTAGAGTATACCTTTGCAATATTTAAGGATTTTGAGATTTAAATAAAATAATTGCATTAACGATTTTTGGGAGAGAGAGAGAAGCATCTTCCCAAATCAAACTCTCTTTGCAGAATAATGCAGGAGAGAACGGACAGGGAATTTACTTTTTTCACTTTATAAATACGTTATTCAAACAAAACAAAATGAAAAGTGGAAAAGCTCTATCATAGCGGATATGAAACAATGACGTAACAATGGAAGATAATTTATATCCCCATTTTCTCTCCCGAGATTGATATGAAAGAAGATGTCCCTTTATTCTGAATGAGGAGGGGAGATTTGAGATAATTTTGACAACCCTAGTTAGAAGGGGGAAGGAAAAGTCAGGAAGGGAGTTTATCAGAGAATTCTTAGAATGGAAAGGAACTTTTCATTTCTCAAAACTCTGTTCGTGCAGAATGAACTCAGATAAAATGCTGAGTTACATCAGTCAGCAGTGCTTAGACGATCAGTTTATCTTATCAGTTTAACTAATTTCATCATCTTTCTACAATAATCATAACTTTCGAGAATTTCGACAAAACTCTATTTCGTCACTTAAAATAATATTCCTAGGTTCATGTGACTAAGAACTATCTACTATCATGATTAGAGCAACCAAATACCATTTTTTGCCTTTTTTGTGTGAGAATTTAGGGTAAGAAGATAAGCAAGCCTAATGGATTGCTCCTGGGAGATCGAGCATAGAAGGCCAGCAGTACAGTCGAAGAGCGGGAGGATCTTTGACTTGGAGAAGAAGATTTGAAGTATTTGCGTAGTAAATACAAGTCAGTGTTGACTTTTTTTAATCGTGGAATCGACTTCTACTTTCAACTTGTTGTAAGATCCTTGATCACAGTCGACACTTTTAATAAAATAGACATTAATAGGGCTCGGAAGGAGGACCCTGACAAGTAGAGCCAAGGCATCCCGAAACGAGTTAGCGGGATACAACAAATTTAGGTCATTGGCAAATTTGAACATTGCGCCGAAGTCAGGGTTACTTAATTTAATAAAAGAAAACAATAGAGGAAAACTTAATTCTGTCAAAAGTCTTCGTGATATCTAAGTAAATCTTTACCTATGGTCTCTTGTATAGAGTAAACGATCTATTATAGAGAAAAAATAGATCGGTCGAAGATGACTAAGTTCTTAGTAATTCTTCACTTTGGCGATCGGAATTATTTTAACCTTTAGTCATTGAGACTTGATGCGAATCCATACGAGGTCTTGCTTCGCAAGATTTCATCACATCAAAAATGTTCAAGTAAAAACAAGAATATTTGAGGTTTTCTGACCAACTAAATATTGATGAAAATAGGTTCTTCTCAATACAAGTAGAGTTCTTTTTCTCAGCATAATAATCAAAAAAATACTTTGAGAAGGAACAAGCACTTTCGAAGTTGTTATAAGCAGCTAGCTAATATTCTCATAATTATGTAAATGAATATGAGAGATCTGACAGTTACTTGCACAAAAAAAGACTTGACTGTTATCTTGTGGCAATTCAATCGAGCGAGTAGTAATTGGAAAATTATTGATCTCACAATAACCCGGAATTTTTGACAGAATTAAAAATGAGCACAACATTCCAAAAACTTGTTAAACATCATCTGTTCATTGTGTCCCAACATATGAACGGAATTTAGACGTGTACGTTTTTTCTTTTCTCGTAAAATAACACAGCAATAGCAAATCGATTTATGATCAAAAGAGCCCAAAAATTCGTTACATACTCTCAGTAACATTTATGAACACGAAAAAGGCAAAAAAATATATCGTTCGGAAATATTAGTAATGAATAAGGCAAAAACTAGAGTTCATAAGATATAAGGCTTGTCATCTCTTCATCACAACATTTGATATTACATAGTTTTCTACTCTGTATGATATCTAAAGACTGAAACCATCAAAAGTATGTGTATTTATCTACACTGTGAAGATTCTCATTGAAGACAAAGTTAAAAGGCTTCCACCTTCAATATATTTCTATATTTGAGGCAGTATACAATCCTCAATTTCCAATTCTCAATGAAAAAATAGTTCATTCTTGAAAAACTTAAACCATGTATCGGGCATCATCAGAAAGAAGTGGACAAGATTTATTTTTTTGTATTTCAAATTTTCTCAAAGTTGAATCCACAAATTGAACGATGAATTTATTGTTCATTCAAATGTTTAATATCCACAAGGTACGGCTTAGTGGGCTCATCTAGACATATGTTAGCATGAGGAACCTTCCGAATCTCAAATCTATCAACATTGACAAAAATATGCTTATTGTTGAAGATTTGCCTGAAATTTTTTTCCTTTCTTCGATGAATTCGATCAATTAGTCCACAAGCTCCTTCCTTAGATTGATAGATCTCTTCGAATACAGCTTTGATTTTTGAACTTATAAAGAGGTATTCAAGAATCCAAATAAGGATTCTGTACTACTACTAAGTTCTGTGCTGATCCATGAAACTGTTATTTGAATACGAAAAGTCGTTATGACGTAACCTGCAGAAAAGCCTCTGATTTTTGACAGAAATAAACTCTCGAGGGTATGTTTTAAGATAGATTGACATTTGAACTCAAAGCTAAGTCATTACTAATGACTAGGGCTAACAAACGCATATTTTTCTTCAAATTATACATACTTTAGACAGTAATTTGCATATTTTACGTTTTTAACACGGTAAAAGATTTATTTTTGCATATTTCTAAGATTACTGTGCATATTTTCTAGAAAGAAATGCATATTTTGGGTATACTATTAACTCATTAGTAATAATTTTCCTATATATGGGAAAGCCGTTGTGAAAGTCTGATGAGTAGGGCTACAGACTGTGAGGTATATAACATGAGATAAACACAAAAATGTGCTCAAATTTTTCTTGGGACCCCGGTCCAAAAGTTTAAATGCACTAAAAAGTATTATTATGGGGAATATAGTTCTAACAATTTTAAATTAAAAAGCTTGATGAAAAACACAAAAAAACATGAATATCTATGAGTTGGTGTATAGAAACATTTTTTTTAGTGCCTATGGTGTGTCTCTAAATTATAGCAACGAAAATTATAGAAATCTCAACGTGGATAATAGTAAGAAACACTATATTGTTTCATAATACTGACTACGTTAAATAAATATTCAAATTAACAGTAATTATTTTTCTACATTTTTTGGGTTTTGAAATAGAAAACGTATTACTTTTTTTGATCAAAAGGTACTAGAATTGACAAAAAAATGTATTATAAATTTTATTCATTATGTACTAAAAGTGTGTAGCCCTACTGACGAGTAAAAGCGAAAAAAACTTGTTAAAAATCAAATCATGTTTCATTGTAGAAAACTGAATATCTTTGATGTATTTTGGCACTTATCATTTCGAATTATCAAGTGCTTTCATTGTGAACAATTTTTAAATTGTCAAACAAAAGTCGAAAATGACAGGTCTGGTATCAGGAAAGATATCGAATATTGAAAATAAAGACATTGTAACCATGAAGCGATCAAATATCTCCCCGCATGAATACTGTATAATCTTCGATGCACAACCTTCATGTCTGGAAAGAAGCTTCTCAGAGATGAAAACAAAATTCAGCAATAATAAGATTTTTTAGCCAATCAACCTGAAGTATATGTGTTTTTATCAAAACATTAATTTCTATCCAAATAAAAGATATATTGTCCTTAGGAAGAATTGCATACATTTTAAATCTGAGTAGATATTTCTGATGGCCCTAATTATTACACAAACTGGTCTATGAGTGAAAAGAGTGGGGAATTTATAGCTCTCAGTAAATGTGTAAATGAAGACATTCGGTAGGAAGGCTAGGATTTTGAGAACTGAAAGAATTTATCGTTCTAAATTATTTTTCGAAAAATAACATTTTAAGCTAATTAGTTCAAGTTGTTCACCTTGTGAAGAATACACTTTAATAAGCAGAAACTAGTAAAGGAAAACTATTTTTACATTTTTTAAATCAAAAGATTTAATCCACCACTCATGAGAATTGAATTTTATGTAAAAACGTTTCTTCCGTTTTGAAATAAGGATACCTTTCACTTGGCATCACAAGCTCCGTAATATGCAGTTTTTCACAAAACAAGATTAAATAACATTTTCACTTTTTTGATTTCATATTAATCAAAGTTATGTTTGTTTTAACCACTTGTAAGAAAGAATTGCCCCTCCACATCTTATGAACATCAAAATTGTGGAGGAGATGATTACCCAAAATGCATTCTGTTTTCTTCGACAACTGTCTCATTTAACAGGGTATAGCCCCTCAGATATTCATCAAACACTAAGGCGTGAAAGGTACACAAATCATAACAACAAATGGTTAACGCACGAGCCTAGTGTGTAGAATAGGAAGAAAAGGGTAGAGAGTATGTACGGAGTCTAGTGGAAAAGATGCAGCTCTCGGCCTAAAGGTTTTACCACATCCTCCTTATAGTCCAGATCTTCAT
>JJOG01001957.1:0-12315 GCA_000715275.1 Gyrodactylus salaris
GAAACGAAACAGAACAAGTGACATTATGGAAGACAACAACAAAATTACCAAATATTTCTCTCAGTTTTGAAACTACATTAATTAAATTTCATGTATCTATGTTATCCTTACTTTTTATAATCTGTTAATTACCCTATAATCATCTATAATTTTACACCCTAACATTTGACATGTAATTTCTTTCCGAACCTTTCAACCCTATCGTAAAATTACTCAATTGTTACCAAGAGATGAAAGACCAATGAAAATCCTTTATTATTTTGTACACCCTATAAATATGACATGTAATGGACTGAAGAGTATGTCCGAAATTTACGCGTTTCTCCAATAAAAGTTCGACATCAATCTTTCTTTCTCTATGCAATTTTTAGCATTATTCTTATACCGTGGGTTCTGATTATAGTCAACAACTTTTTGATTGAATTGAATAGACCTTAGATTGCAAATCTTTTTATGATAAGTACCTAGTTTGACAAAAGGTATGTTCTCAGAGAGTTAAATTTAGAAAAATACTATTAAAATGTACTTTAATGTATTGTGTCTGCGAAAAATGTTCAGTGTATTTTTCGTAACTCTTTTTTTATAATATTAGATGAATTTTCCTAAATAATTCAATACAGTACTGTAATAGATTATCACATAGACTCACCCTCTTCTGATCTCTGGTCAATGTATCGTTGAATTGAGGATATTGTGTTGTCAGAGGAAAAGTTAATCTTTCGACCCAATGCACGAGTAGCATAATCCGAGCAGCCCAATTTGACTTCCTTCAGCTCTTCAATTTCGACTGGGAAAATTGATAATTTTCAAAATCTCTCATTTATTGAAACTTTTAGAAATGGAAAAAGGATACATTGTTCCGAATAAATGAGCAATATTGGTAAAAGTTAAAACTAATAAAAAAGATACATTTCACTGGTTATTTATTTGAGCGATTGCTTAGCGATAAATTTCTGTTCTAGATTAGGCACTGAAATAAATTTTTACTTGAAAGAAAAAATAAAAATTATTAATGAAAATACGTTTCAAATGGTCAAAAATTAATTCGTAGTTTTACAGTTAATCAAATAAATAATCTATAAAATAGTATCTAATGTAGTCTTGGGAACTTTTTGAGAAGCCTACTCGACCAATTTTATTCATTTTTTTATTAGATAACTTGTCTTTACCTGTCGCAATTCGTTGCAACATTTTCTTTAGATATGGTATCCGTTGATTCCTAAATTAATTCTCAAGCCTAATTTGTGGAGATTCTCTTACGTGGAAAAACACTTTTTTGTTTTCTCTCAAGAATGTCAAATTCGTGTGGGGAAGAGAGGTGAATGAAAAAGGCTGAACGTTGCATTCTGATTGGTTATTGAAAATCGAAGAGATCTGCGATCGTTAGAGCATGAGATTTTCGCGACCAAATAACGTATGGTTGTAGAGATGTTCATTACAATCTGTCGAGTAGATTCTGCATTTACCTCTGATTTTTAAAAGAGGACTGCTTGTCAAGCATAAAATACATATTTGACTAGAAAATTCATTTATTGTTGTTTGTTAGAAAGTTGAATTTTATCACAACCTCGCTCTCCCTAAATAAGCAGAGACTTTTATATCTCTACCAGAATACTTTTAGCAAATTTTCATAGTTCTTCAATCAGAAATAAAGTTCAAGACTTGAAATTTTGAATGAATTGAGTATTTTTACTACGGCGTAGAATACTAAATTGCTCTTCTTGCTTTTGACAAATGAAAAACTCACTTTTTGCCCTTTCTTTCATTTTTGAGGTTGGATACCAGAGAATGGTATTCAACTTGGAGTTCATATAATAGAGACGATTGTATTGCCTTGAAGAACCTCGGAGCTTGATCATTTCCGTTCCCTTTTGCATGATCCGAAAAAAGTCTGACGCTGGAAAAAATGAAATTTGTACTAATCAAACTTGAATGGAGAAAAAAGGTTTTATTACTAATCGAAGAAGTGGATTTGAAAGGGAAATGCATTTGTTGTTCATTGCTAAATTACTTGGATGAAATGTGGGTTTAGATCATCACTGTTCAAATTTAAAATTTGGACTAGACATTTTTATAGTTACATTTCTTTAAACTAATGAGAATAGTAGGTCGTTTATAAACTAATCGCGCATTTATATTGTCTGTTGACCATTAATGCAAATGTGATCTTGACAGTCTTTTCCAATTCGTGTCTCAGAGATCTTCTTTACATGAGAAAGAGGTAGAAAAAAACATGAAAATTAAAGCAAATACGTGTATCTTAGGAGGAGAATAATTAGTTTTGTTTATAGGTTTTTCAATATGTCTATCCAATTACTCCTTCATGTTATTAAGGTATAACGAACTATTTTCATACACGTGGAATTAAAATGAAAATCGATTGAAAATCCATATTGAATGATGTAAGAAAACTCCTTTAAATGTTATTCATAAATGTTATTGAGCGTTTTTCCCCTCAAAATGAAATTCATCAGTTATGCAGGGAAATCATCAAAGATGTATAAATTTCTTTGGAAACAATATTTTGGCTAATAAATTAATTCTTCCTAAAGACAGAAAATCGTTTTATTTAACTGATTTCTTTATAATGATTTGCAAAACATGGGAATTCGATAAAAACAAGACTTCGGTAAGCCCATATTTAATTTTGAAAAGTGGAAAGATGGATTTTTTCAGGTAAATTTGAAGCTACCAAATGATAAATAAACAGAACTATTGGAACAACAACAAAACATGTTTTTCTTGAGAAGGAAATAATTTTAATCGAGTTAAAGGATTTGTAACAGAAAGTGATTAAAAATTTCTTTCAAGTGATGGGATTCACAATCAATTTTTTCATGAAATATAAATATCTTGACATGGAATAAAATCGAAGAAAAGCCAATTAATACTTGGGGTTTTCTAACAGTGCTTCAATAATTTTTATTGGATAGTCCTTAAAACTAGAACAATGAAAATCTGGTAAAATAACTGTTCCTCTAGTGATAATCGAGGATAGATATGAAAAGATGGCATAGGGTTGATAAAAATATGAATCTTTAAAAATGAGCTACCAAATTAGATAAATTTGCGACTTCAAAATTATATTTTTATTGAACTAACTTTCGACAATCTTGTTCTTTTCATCAGTGGGTGCTTGACCAAATGTGACAGACTTTTTCTCCAAAACTTCCGAGGAGTTTTGATTTTCATCGAGCATCGTTCAATTATTCCAGATATATTGGAAAACCGTTGACACTAAAGTACTCCATGTGGATGTACAAATTTACATTAAAATTGAAAATAAATATTTGTGATCAAAGAAACAAAACTCTGAATGCTTCCTAGTTTTTTGTTTCAAATTGTCAATCATTTAACCAAATAAACCAAAAATGACTATGAATGACTTTAAGAGTTTTGGCTCCCAATTTCAGGATTACCTTGATGAAGTTCTCAATCTAATATACGACAAAGATAGTGGAAATGAAACTATATCCAAATATCTTAAATACATTCTACTCTATAACACTCAAAATGGAAAGAAACTCCGCGGTGCTCTAGTCATCTTAACTCACAGTTTATACTCAAAGTTAAATAAGGATGATACCGATTATTTGAAAAGGGAGTCTTATCTTATCGGATGGGCTGTGGAAATTCTTCAGGCTTCTTTTCTAGTCCTAGATGACATTATGGATGATTCCCACATGCGTAGGGGAAGCCCTAGTTGGTATATACACCAGAAAAAGAAAGGTCTCGGTCTTTTAAGCATCAATGATGGTCTACACTTATTTATATCAGCAACAAAATTGATTTATAAAGTCTTTGAAAGCATCCCGGAGCATAAAGACCGATGTGAAAAGTTGATCAAACTCTTTAATGACGTCTCAAATTTTACGTGTATCGGCCAAGGCCTAGACGGGATATCTTCATTATCGCCGTCAATTGAAAAATTGAGAGATAATCACGAAGAGTTCTTCAAGGAAATGACAATGGATAATAATAAACAAATTATGATCTACAAGACAGCCATGTACACGTTCTATTTGCCCATTGCCGCAGGTCTCATTCTGAGTGGAGTCAACGATGAGAGTGTTTATGAGAAAACTAAATCTCTATCCACTCAAATGGGCATTTATTTCCAGGCGCAAGATGATTTTCTTGACGCTTTTGGGGAGAAAGCGCTAATTGGTAAAGATGGTAATGATATTCAAGAAGGGAAATGCACTTGGTTACTATGTAAAGCTCTCACTCTGGCTACGGAACAGCAGAAAAAGATTTTATCCGTAAGCATTCAACTTGAAAATTTTAAACATTGCTTAAATCTCAACAACCATTGAGGTTTTTCTGATTTCTCTACCTCAAATTTGATTGTTTGATGCTGTTAAATATTACTCAAAGTTTAGGCATTAAATAATTATAAATCTAGGATTTATATGTTCTTAACTATATTTTTAGCAAAATTACGGAAAATCAGATGATAGATGCGCTGAAAGGGTGAAAAAGATTTACAAGGAGCTGAATCTTGAAGGGGAGTTTAAGAAGTTTGAAGAGGAAATCAGGACTGAAATCTTCAAATCCATCAAAGAGAACTGTAGCGTCCCGAAATCTGAATCCAAATCAGATGAGGAAGAGACTGGCGATTTTCTTCCTTCAGGAATTTTCCTACTCCCCATGGAATATCTTTTTAACAGATCCAAGTAATTACCCGTATGAAAGTGCATTCTTCATTTTTAAATGTGATCTTTATTTGTTATTTTATCAAGAAATCAATTCATACAAATGATTTGTAGAAAATTTGATTTAATTATTCCAGAAATATTATCATTGATTTAAGATCATTTCCCCTCATTTACAAGCATTGTTTGATTCTAAATTAGAATTTCTAATAACTTATTTCTAATAAAAAATACATAGAAACCTATTTTATTTCTATAAAAGATTATTATTTCTTCAAATTTAAATTCGACTTAACTATATCGGTCTCAAGCAAATTTCTAGTAATTTTCTTGTGAAGAAAATCGTATCGCTGCATAAATAATATTTACTAAATATTTATTTAAAAATTGTGACAATACTAAATAAACAACTGAATTACAACTCGTAAATTAAGATTTTTGTTTAAGCTGAATAAAGTTTGTAAGGTTTCAATATGAACTTTTCCACCAACTTATCCCGAGTGTTAATCGAAAAGAAAAGGTCTAGTCAACAAAAAGCTCTTGCTAAGAAGCATGTACTAATATTTAGCTAATATTCTTCAGGCAGTTTGCATTCATAAAGCTATTTCTATCGAGGACTTCCCAATCAAACAAAAACACATTATCCTCATTATACAATGCTGTAAAATTGATGAGTCCCTGTACCAGTTTTATCAAATCACCAATAACCTCCCTCTCGATGAGAACTACATACAATATTGGAAGTTCTTGTCTATGAATTATCGACTTCTCCATGATACCTTTCAATCGGTGAGTTATTTCTTAAGGCAAAAAGCTTAAAACGGTTAATTAGACCTCTCCTAGAAGCTCTAATTCTTCTTATCCCTAATTTTAATATTAGAGCTATAAAGAGGTAATGCAGCAATTCAAATTCCTCTTGACTCTTCGTGATGTTTGGGTAAGAGTGTTTGTTTAATCAATCTAGAAAGGAAAACTGAAAGATCCCGAGCCAAATCGTCTTTTCACAGATTTGTTGAGAAGCAAGATTGCTTTGATAAAGACGTTCCCTTTTATTCCGATAAACTTTCAAGGAAACTTTCAGAGCTTCATACCCAGCTATGACATGGATAAAGATTTATTGTAAGCAATATCCTTCAGCCACACTTTTACTCATAAAAGTACACACATTTTTATATTGAGAAAAAGAGTCTTATATTCTGACTATTTCAAGGGTTAGGGGCCATTTACTTATTTTTCTGTAGATTGAATACTCAGCCATGAATGACTTTTATTGGTCCGATACAATTTTTGAGAACTTTTTTGACTGTAAACAGTTTGACCGAATGAGTTGTTTTGACAGCTGATATTTTTCCAAAGCATAAAGCGTCTTACATGAGAATTTCTTAGGTCTTGAAAAAATATAAAAAACAGTATTTTCATATTGAATTCGTACAATTTTATTATTTTATATTACAAAATTAGGAAAAATAATTTTTTTTGATTGCCGATGATACGGAATTATTGTTGTTTCCTCATCATATTCTAAAATATCATTGACACGAAATTAGAGATTAAATTGTTATTGTACGAATTTAAATACAAAACTATTTTCTCGAGATAGAGTCTCTAAAAAAGAGTTTTAAGTGAAAAGAAAGGTGAATAAACGTACAATGATAGTAACTATTGAAAAAATGGTCCAACCTAATATTTATATATTCTCATAATATAGTTTTTTTTCATGTTGTCCTAGAAGTGATCAATAGCGTTCTTAAAAAATAAATGACAAACTGAGCTAATTGTTACGTTTTTCTAAAGAAAAAACGTTCTCGATGGCCTATTAAAGCACCTGGATATGATTTCAATATTTCTCTCTGGTGTCTTTCAATCCGCAATACACCAGGACGTTATCAGCGGGGAGACACGTCATCAGCCAATGATCTTGTGTATGCTGGATGGTCATCAGATTTACTCAAAGTGTGTCAAGATTATGAACTTTATCCATTCAACCTGGACCCTTGATGACACGAGAGATTTCATGACAACTATGAATAGAATCCACGGAAACTTGCATAGATTTAATTATCTAACAAAAGATCACTCATTTTACAACAGAATGGTCAGTTATGATGTTGTTCCTGATGTGAGTTAAACTTTGATCATCGAATTTTTGGGCATACTTGTATTTTCTCATTTATTAATTTCAATCAGAATTATTTTATTTACCTGAAATGTGGCCATATCTTCTTGATATTTAGATTAACCCTCACCCGACATGTATAAAATCTAACGTATTTTTCATGTAAAATTAAATTTCATGAAAGTCATTTTTGAAAAAAAATCTTTTCAAATTATTTCTGAATGAATTATAATAATTATTATCTTTTACTGGTTTCTTTTTAGCAGATATCAGGTTTTAATAGGAATTAAATCGTAAAGATATCAAAAAAATTCTTCTAGACAAATTATAAATATTTTTCAGTGTTCTTAAGAATTCTCATGTAGAGTTTTATCAAAATATTTGAACAGTAGAAAAAAATTACTAGAAATTGTTGCATTCTGCACATAAATGGCTTATTTCTATATCAAAACGATTTAGTCAAATTCAAAAACTATGCTAAATTCAGAAAGATGAGACTTTTTTTCAGAGAATAAATAGCTGGAATTGAATAATTGTATTTTAATTAAATCTCGTGATTTTAGGGATACATAACGTTTTTCTTGCCAAACTTTTTTCCTCAAAACAGAAAATCTAAAAATTTGACTCCTAAAGAAAAAATAGTCAATAATTCCTAGCTATTTCCCTATTTCTAAAGACACCATGCAACTTTGCTGAATCAGGTCAATCGAAGAATGATCAAGAGAACTCGGATCTAAAAATCTTTGACGATTTCACATCAGTCCAGGAAGACTCGAATGATGAAACCACAGCGAATAACGAAAAAGATGAATTTGGAAATAATTTGGATCCATTTATGGAAAATTCATTGCCTAAGAATGTAAGCAATCTAATACTTCTTTGCACGCGTTTCCATAGAATAGTTTAGAATAACATTAACGTGTAGTGTGAAACCATGGTGAAAAAAAGAATCATTTTCATGTCATTGTATTCTTTCTAAGAGTTTCTTGGTGATTGATAATGAAAAATATTGTTAAAAAATCGATAATAACTGTAAGCTTGAGATTTGAACCAATTCGGTAATTTTTCTTCTAAATAAACCTTTTGAAATTTTACATTTTTGTCAAAGAAAGTAATTAACTGTATTTGAGACTTGAATAGTTTCTTGAATGGGAAATATTTCAAATCAAGCAGAAAATTCTCTGTGTGTCAAAATTTTATTTTTATAATAAAACTTTTTTATTCAAATTTGATTAATTAAAGACATGGGATTTGTGCTTTGAATAGAGATTTTTTGTTGATTTTGTCCCAAAGATGTTTGCAGATCATCTTGGCTTTCAGTTTGGACAGGCTATTGATGTTTGTAGTAGAGCCCCTCATAAGGTTGGCATGAGGATGGAGGGCAACCTTCTTGAGTTCTTAGTTTCAAGTGAGGGTTAGATTTAGTGAATGTGTAATTCTTTAGGCTGAAAACCTTTGTTGAGAGTAAACTTGTAAATCAAATGTTCTCTATTTTTAAAGTAATTTAAACATTTTAACCGCATGGAGAACTTTAAAATAAATTCTGATAATTAGGGCCATACGTTTTCAATGCATTTCTCAAGTTATTTTAAGAAATTGCAGTTTTAGGATTAAAAATCTCTGCCTCTCGCTTCTCAGTTCTAAGGAAGAAGAAATCTATTCTTTTGGTTCTTAAGGTTTGAATGAACTTTAAATCTAAATCACTTTGAAATTGAAATCTTTTTTATGGTCCACTCTAATATAGCATAAATATTACGTTTTGAGAATAAGTGTGTGTTATGAAAATAATTACCCTTGAAAAGATAATCGCACGTATGGTAAGTTGGGGGCGATTGGCCAGCAGGTTTGACCCACCTATTTCTGTAAATTTTGGCCATTGCTTCGTCAATACTAGACAAGTGATCTGTTCCTTGAAAACTGGTCAAGATGAAGAGGATTGAGTAAAAAATGTTACAAAATGAGGTTAATTATTAGGGCTACCAAATGCATATTTGAGAGGGAAATTCGTCCTGATTTGCATATTTTGTGAAAAATGTACGTGTTTTACACGGTCAAAATTCAATTTTTGCATACTTCTAAGATTAATGTGTATATTTTTCTGAAAAGAATGCATATTATTATCAACTTTTTATTCACTAAATTTTTTCTGCAAATTTAAAATCATTCTCACTCAGGCCCGAAATCTCTTCACAGACAACTTTGCATCAGCTAATACAAGGGATAATTCCTTTTTCGAAGGCCAACACAAAGACTCTAACATTTATGGAAATCCTTCAAACCTGAGCAGGTGAATTAAAACTTATTTAATTATACAATGATTAATCTTGCAACTCTAGTCTAGATGTTAACCCTCTTAGCCTTAGTCCTGTGATTCCCGTCACATAATAATGAGAGCCAACTTTAATGAGGTTTCTTTTAGAGATTAGAATTTTGGAAAATTAAATTAACCGTGAGAAAAAACTCGAATAATTCAAGTTGAAATTAAATATTGGCATAAACTAGTGAAAATTATCAACTTTATTAAAAAAACCTTACTTATCCGATCCAAATGATTTTCTATACTTGAGATCATTTTTCTCGAGCAAACAATGAAAACATTTAAATTGAGTAATAATTTTTCGCTCTTCAACTATTCATAAATATAGTGAAACAAGCCTTGCCTTGCGGGAAAATAATAGCGTCATATAAGATGAGAATTTTTATTTTTAATCAAATTCAACTTTGGACTGAAAAAATGATTTTTTAAATTGACCAATTACTGACTAATTTGGAAACGAAGATTTTTCTAACTATTCTGGATAGCTCCAAGTTATTATCCTTTTGATACTACCAGAATAAGTACCAGTCGAAAAATTATCTTAGTTTAATAATAAACTCGAAAATTATCTTAGTTTAATAATAAACTCGAAAATTTAACAACCATAGAACTGAATCATTATATGATGAAAAGCTTGGACAAATCCGCCAAGAATATGATGTCAGAGAAAGAGAAGTGAGTCATACGTCCTTTTCACATGCACAAATACTGCACAAGATTTTTGACACAAGATTCTATAAAATTCTTCTTTTGATTTTGTTTGGTTACCGGTATCTTCATATTTACTGTAAACATTTCAAATTAATCAAGTTACCGAACCTTTTGCATGAATATTGTAGATCCTAATGAATTTAATCTTTAAAAACTGTTCAAAACTGTGCAACAGAGTAAAAATTATGAAAATGCAACATTTTTTCTGTTCATAATTGGATGCTCAGATTTCTATGCGTTTAATCAGGCTACGGAATGTAAAATTTTTGCATCTAGTAGCCTTTCTCATGAAATTTGTCCCGATTTGCATATTTTGTGAAATCTTTACGTCTTTTACAAGGTAAAAAGTGTATTATTGCATATATCTAATCTTACTGTGCATATTTTTCAGAAAGTAATGCATATTTCGGGTATCCCTGACTTTTGCTTCAAATAATCTGAAAGTAAAAGTAGAAAAATTGATCGATAACCAGCAGGATCTTGGGCATTAAATGAATTGGATACAAATTTCATTATCGAATGAGTTTTATGATAATTTACACTACGATATTCCCGACACAATTGATTGAATAACTCTAATATTTGAACATGAATCAAAGTCTTGGAAGCTGGATTGATTTCTCTCTTTTTTCAGCTCCTAAATGAACTCGAGATGACTCAGAAAAAATTGGCGCTGTTGGAAGAAAAAGTTTCTACTTTAGAAGAAGCTGACACTACAAATCTTGATGTGAGTATTTTCATCATTTATTATAATCAAAGCCTTTTTGCGTATGATTAGGGCACCAAGAAATTATGTTTCACCTTTTAATACTTCATTATATTTTGCAAGAAATATGCTCATAATTGTATTTGCAGTCAAGATAAAAATTTATATTGGAAGTCCCTTCAATGTAATTGCAGAAAATAATAAAAATTTGAGTAAAATTGATAAAAATTTATTTGATTGCCCCAGTATTTTGCACGTAAAAAATCTTATTCCTCACAGAAGGTGAACGCAGTAGATAGGCAATTGAACGAGGAGTCAGTGCAGAGAAAGATATTTGAGGAAAAGTTCATTAAAATGCGCGATGCTTACATGAACCTGAGGCAGGAACACATCAAGATTCTCTCAGACGTACGTTTTATGCAATAATTACTAGGGCGCCCAGAAATATGTGACAATGTTTGAGAAATATGTATTTTTGAGAGCCAAAATATGTAAATTGATTAAAAATTGACTATATTTCATGCAAATTTCCAGATTTTTTAGGAGAAAATCATGTCTGTTCAAGAAAACATATTTTTTTTCAAAAAGATTTTTCAGATAACAGAAACACTTCCACACATTTTTTTTCAACGTTCAATGAAAGATTCTGCGCTGAAATTTAAAATAATATCACTTATATAACTCCTCAGCAAATAATGAAGACGATAACTAGACCTTCTTCAAGCCTAGAATGATATTGAGAATGTTGATTTTTTGAAGTTTTTTTCGAAACAAACAAAATAAAATCAATTGTCGAAACAACAGAATATGCCTTCTCTAGCATGATAGGATTTTTTTCCTTGCATATTAGTGCGTTTGAAGACTTCAATATAAAGATTATTCAATAGAAAAAATATGTGTTTGCTAATAATTACCAGGGCAACCAAAAGCATATTTTCGATTTCAAGATATGTCAATAGGCTTAGGCTGAGAACTATAAGGGTCGAGAAAAAAATTAATTTAGACCCCAGATTTAGGAGTTATAAAAGTATAAACGTATGCATTTTGCATAAAATTTAAGCATAATAATGGGAGTATTCATTTCCCAAAACGTATATTTTTTATGCGTTTACGAAATACAATCCTTAAAAGAGGATTGTTGCCGAGAAATTATTCTATTTTATTTGCTAATTGAGCTATAGTCATTCATGTGTTTTTCTTGATTGCGTTTTAAGGCTTGTTACAAAAAATAAACGTATATCTACCGTTAGAACGTTTGTTAACCATTCGACGTTTATTCATGCCAAGAAATATTATCTTGTCACAAAGATTGAATTTAATTTATAAATAATCATTTTCTAATTGCATAACGAAAGATTCAGTCGTTCAAAAATCTTTGAGAACTTCCTAAACCAAACATCTTGAAACTCTAATTTCTTCCAACATTATAAGTAGGGCTTCCAGAAAAGTGGAAAATATTTTCGAAAAGATGCAAAATATAATTGAAAGAGTGAATTTGCATCTTTTCTCACAGGCATTTTTAAGTGACGGGAATTAGTTTTTTATGAAAAGAACTCATTTGATAAGCTATTGAGCGAATAAAAAAAAAGTGCATCTGGTAGCCCTAATTATAAGAGTATATTTAAGGGTATATTTCAACATTTTATGGGTATATTATAGACGCATATTGAGAAATTTTAGAAGCATATTTATGGTTGCCCTAATTTATCACTCCTATTATTTCCTATTTTTCACGTTTTGTCATCATATTCTCATGAATTTTTTATTTTAGCTTCAAAGAGGGTTTTATTAGTGTTTTCATAGTAATTTC
>KL566823.1:2693-17038 GCA_000715275.1 Gyrodactylus salaris
TTCCACATGTTGCATCCAACGGAAAGAAAATTATTTTTATCGCGTTAAATTAGAAATGGACTTGAAAATTCTCTGACACATGTTTAAAGTAACGAATAAAAATGTCATGCTTTGTCAGCAAATCTCCAACAAAGAATTCATAAATTATTCTTAACAAGTATTCTTTTTGATCATGTAAGAAAAAGTAATTTTAACATGTCAAATTTTGGTAAAAAATAAAACAATGAAAAGTACTAACCTTTATCATTTCTAGCTAACAAGAGTCGTCATAGACTTTATTCGTGCAAACCTATTGGATAAAATTGATTTGATCACCTCTTCAGTAATGAGTCTCCCATCAATATCTGGAACAATCAATATTCTTTTGACTCAATCTCTCCGTTTGACCATAGACAATTTCCTTACCAAAATCTCGAGCCAAACTCATGACGCAAATCCAGTCCACATGCAGCTCTACATAGAGGTGAAGAGAATCTTTGCAGAAATACTCAAGATTGCAGAGCAGCTGACATCGAATAAGAGTACTTCACTAATCGTTCTGGGTCTCAGATTGGTTAATGTTATTGTCCCCTTTGCCGATAATAGCGTCACAATAGTTGAACTTGTAAGTATTTATTAAATTATTCCCATTTAGTGGTGGGCTTAGTAAATAAGATATAATTCCATTATTTTCATCTTAGAGCTGAACAGAAAAGATTCCAAATCTTGGCTAATTCACGATTTTGGTATCATTTAACCTCGAAGTATTAAAAAAGTATACCTGGTGTGGTAATCACAGTTACAATTACTTATTTTTTAAATGAGAAAAGGAGGATTGATTCTCTAAAAATATTTTTCATTGTCCCTAAATTTTACGATTAGCTCACATTTTCTTATATCATTCTAGGTGGAACCTATAAATTGCATACACAAAAATGCCCAAGTCAATGTGAAAAAGTACACAAAGAAGCTTTTGATCAAGATTATCAAGAAATTTGGGTGAGTTTCTTGATTCAAAACTAACCCCCCTTCTTGAGAGGCTCCTATTTCAAGATTTTGAAAAAAATTTTGACTTGAAAAGAAATTATTCCTCTTCCTCCAGACATTTATAACGTGACTAAAGAGAAAAAGTGTCTCCAAAAATGTATATTGGTTAGCCCAAATTAATAATTTTCCCTTGATTTTATTATTCCAGATTTTGATAAATTTTCCTTTTTTTCCACCAACAGAGGGATGTATGTGAAAATGAACATTAAAGATGATTTCCATAAAGTAGTCTCGAATATTATCAAATCATTAGCAAAAGAATCAAAGAAAAAGACCAAGAAGGAAAAATCCCTCAAGGACAAACCTGATGATAACGATTTTGGTGATGCAGTCTCTATTCGGCAGTCGATCCATTCCGATATGAAGTCTGTTATGAGTGGTGCATCTGGTGTTACTAGACGAAGTGCTCTTAGCATTCCTAGGAGAATTCATCTCGAGAGATTTGATGAACTTCTCAGAGATGGCCTTGAAATCGACAAAGATGCCAGAGAGAAGCTAAATGAATTGAGAAAGGATAAGAAGCCTGAGAACAAAAAGAAGAGTCAAAACCTCGCTGATGAGTTGGTCAACCTGGTGATAGAAAATGGTCTCAGTAGAAAGTCAAAGCGCCGAATTCAGGAAAGTGATAGTGGGTCCGACAACTCTAGCTCTTCTTACGACACTGAGGAAGAGGATATTCCAGATTTGCCCTCCGATGGGAAGAAACCATCTTGTTACATTTACGAAGATGTCATCAATGACGAGGTTCTGGATTTGGCCGCACCCGAATCAGTTCTCGCTTCTAGCATAGTCGGCAGAAATAAGAGAGAAGTTAATCGTGCAATCAACTCGAAACGTGGACTCAGTTCCGATGACATTATAGACATGGCTCATAATCTATCAGATCCCATAGCAGCTGCTAAGAAACGCAAACTAGCTATTCAATCGAGCACTAAAATGATAAATAAAAAGATTTTATTGGACTCTGATTACGACGAGACGAACGAATTTGTTGATGAAGAATCTGATGACCCGCTGAGCGAAGACGATGAATCCAACGATGATCTGGTCATTGAAAAGAAGACTCCCGGTGGCGTAAAACGTTCTCGAGGTATTCGCAGACTAGACAAAGGTAACACTACTGGTGCAGCATACTCGAGTAAAAAGGCAGGCGGTGATATGAAGAGACGTGGTAAACCGGATCCCTTTGCCTATCTACCTCTTGGCACAACAGTTACGGGTGGTGTCATGAAGAAGAGGAAGAGACAAAAGACCAGTGGTAAGATCGCTAAGATGATGCCACAAAAAAAGCATAAAATTCTTTAATAAAATATTTTTATTTACTAAATATAAAAAGAAATTACATAATCATTGTTATAATAGAATAGAGACTTGTCAAAATACATACGTTAATCGTTTTTTGAAAGACTGCCGTTAGAGAATCTAGTTTTGAGTCTGGAATTAAGGTTACGTGTACATCTTACAATGTCGATAAGCACGATTCGTTGAGAAGATGCACTTGTCTTCAAGATAATCGTAGTGACAAGCCGAAAACTTGGTCCGACAGTTGAAATCCTGGTTACTTGCCCCGATTTGAAGGTAACAGATTCCTCTGTGAGGCGATGCGATTTTTTTAACGTCAAAGGTACGTTTAATCTTTAAAGTAATTATGTTTTTAATATGTAAATTATTAATATAAATTTCATTCATTGGAATCATATATAACTGGACTAGGAAGAAACCAAATTTTCATAATAGGAGATAGATTTTAGATATAAAAAGGTATTTTCTAACTAAAAATTTGAAGGCTGTAATTTTCGCTATTATGTCGTATTACTTCATTTTAATTGCTATTTCAAGGACCGTTATAAATACCGTTATCTCAATAATATAACGGTTTTTTTAATTTTCCGTTACAAATACCGTTATCTCAATAAATATAACGGTTTTTATTTTGAGGACCGTTATAAATACCGTTATCTCAAAAAAATATAACGGTTTTTATTTCAAGGACCGTTATTAATACCGTTATCGCAAAAAATATAACGGTTTTTTAATTTTCCGTTACGAATACCTTAAACTCATTTAAAATATTTAATGTATCAAAACCGTATTTATTTTTAATACACACCATGTTCATCTCAAAAGGCTTACATTCCTCGTGATTAATTATTTTAAAGAAGAATTGTTATTTTTTATCGTGTCATCAAAAATATTGTTCATTTATTTTAACGTGAGAGTCTAAAGTTGAAATAGTAAAATAGAGGCCTAATCTAACAATGAAATAATCAAAGTCACTGATTGGAAGAAGGTAATCGTTTATCTTGAGAATCGAGGAGTCCGAGTGTTCGACATATTCTATGTCAGTTTTAAGAAAGAAGTTTTTCCAGGATGAGTCAATTTCTGAGCAGAAGAAAATACTTTTCAGGCAAAAATGTTTAGTTAATTTTTTAACTAGGTATTTATTTTTATTTCCAATGTATTTAAAAAAATGTTAGGTAAGTATTTATATATTTAATTTCAATTCCCGATGTGTTTTTTGGGGTAGCCCTAGAAATTACCAATTTAGATAATGTCCAAGTTTAGTTGAGAAAGGAAATTTCACCAAACTTCTAAACTACATGTAGAATATGGGAAATTAATTGTGTTCAATATTCAACTAACCTTGCACAAGCCACAATTTTTAGCGTAGACATTCTCAAGATATTTCATCTGATGCCAAGTTGTATGGCTCTCCAATTTAACGTACGAGCAAGAGTCCACGATAGCTCTCTGATTAATATAGTTTCCTAAAAAGTGATACAAAAATGAGAATTTATTTTACACAGTGAGGTAGGACAGAATTTATTTTTAGAATCGTCTTCAACCACAAATTTGAAATGAGAGCAAATGATGACTTGTTAATTGCAATCCACAAATGCTTCCACTTATTAGCAACTATTAGTTTAAAATTTCCTGAGAGCTTAACATTGAGATTAAGATGCACTTGACAGTTGGTAAAGGAAAAGATTTTTTAATCACATGTTAAGAAAATAATCTCATGTCTTACATGAAATTACAATTGCAATTATTTTGATTATGACAAAATATAACAGCTCATAGATGCGGATGTATCTAGGACCAAATTTAAAACTGAAAAATTTAGTTAATTAATAAAGATTATAGAGACAGAACTGAAATGGATTTTTTCTCGTAGTCACTAATGAATTTTTAATATCTACCTACTATGCAGAAAATTAATTATTTCCTCTAAAAAGTTTAAAAGATATTTTCAATGCAGACATAATGCTAATGAGGAAATAAAATATGATACTTGAAAAAGTGACACCTTTTGATATATTCTAATTACTCACTTCAATGAGATTTATTATAAATTATCCAACTCAATCCTAATTGATAATTATTCAAATGCGAAAGGGGCCGAACTAAAGAATGGAGTCATTCACCTGTAATTATATAACTTTTGAAGATCACTAATCCCTCATTTCTACGATTGCATGTGTAGGTTATTTGACCAGGGAAGAATTTCTTGAATTGTCCTAGTGCATCCTGTAATAAAAATACAATTATTCAACTTGTATGAATAGTTTCATGTTCAAGTCCTGCAGGGGTTGTAAACACAATTTAGTAACTATAGAACTGTTTAAGAATTGACAAAGAAACATGATGAATGAGAAACATGAAGCATAACCTACAAATGATACCTGATTGAAGGAAAAGTTTTATTCATTGACAGCTTATCAATTCTAGAGTACCGTCAAATTATTTTATTTTTGAAAAGAATATATATTTTTGGTAAAATGTCTGTAATGGTCGTTAACAAAATCTTCAAAGGAGTAATAACCATAATTTTTTAAACTATAAGTTGGGAGAAAAATAGCATCAAGCATATATCAGCTAACTCACACTATTTTTGTGAGTACCCGCTATAAACCAACTTATTGACAAAAATATTTAAACCTTATCTATCCCTTTATTTCATTTGTGGTGATGGGCTCAAGTTCTTCCAAGATTAAATGCACGAATTTGAAGATATTTTGTGATCGACTTTGAGATAATCGCCTTAATGAGAGAGCAGATTTAAGATCATTTTGATAGATTTCCTGTACCTCAGAGACATGGAAAATACTGCATAGAAAGAGAGTGGATACACAAGATCTATAATGTAGATTTTATTTATTGCATCTATAAAAATCTATAATGCTTTTGAAAACTTTTCTACCTCGTGTGAGATTGACACTTGTTATAACATGTTTAAATATGACTCCTTTCAATTGAATGTTTATAATAAAAATTTACCTTGTAAACTTGTTCAATGTAGACTTTGTACTCTATTTGTAGGAGATCTCTGCGTGTGACGTTGTACACATAACCTTTGATTGCTAATGAAAATAATCAATTAGTTATTTACCTTGTTGTTTTTAGACAATAAATCAGTGAACAATTTGATTTATTATGGAATTTTATAAACAGTTTGAATAACCATGATTGTTCAAGATCAGGGTGAAAAATGAGAAATAATTTGGGATAGATTTAGACTTGAGATTGAGATGTGCGTGTTTGCACCAAAATACTATAATTCATTGTTGAAAAAACAAAATGAATTTATTGCTTAAAATGATATACATTGTATTTTTCGTCCTTTAACGATACGAGATATGCGCTGATGAAAGTTTAAGATAAAAATCATCCTAAAAATGTGAAAGATTAAAGACAAATTCGCGTTAAAAATAACTGTTCAATTTTAGGAAGAACATACTTTACTTAATTTACTGAATAAATGGAAACCGAATGAAGGGATGGTACTTGTGTATAGGGAATTGAAATTTAAAAGTTTTCTGACAGAAAAAATGCACTCTTGAATGCACCTTTCATTTTGAGCGAAATTTTCAAAAAGGTACAAATATGTTTCAATAATTCAACGCCTAGAAAGTCCTCTTATTCCTAGACACTCCTCCAAAGAAAATGGCCATTAATAATTTAGACAGAAAATGTTAAAGCCAAACGTTGAAATCCAAAACATTTCAAAATAAATTCAGTTAACCTTTCTAGAAAAATACATACCAACATGAAAGTATGTTAAAACTGCAAAATACTAATTAGACTATTTATAGATCAAGGATTACATTTTTATTTAATAATATGCATTGAAACAAATTATAAATAATGAATGGATTATAAGGAATGAATTTCCACTATAAAAATAATCATTTAATGATTTATGCTCTTTGGTTAACCTCTATCAACCGGTGAGGTAGAACTAAATGTTTTATTTTATTATCAGGTTTTATGGTGAAAACATTTTTATTCATTTTCGCAACAAGGAAATATTTACAACTAAAAGTTCACCAATCTGAAAGAGTGAATAAGATAACTGAAAAGAGCTATAATTGCATTATCACATGGTTAACCCTCAAAGCCTTTTAAGGAAAATGATAGCCCCACTAAACTCTCTTGATAATAAATAAAATGGTGGGAAATTAACGGTAAAATCAGATTTTTATCATTTTATGACTTTCCAAGTCAGGCTTCCTTAAAACGATGAAATAGTCTAAGTAATTATTAGAGAATCGTTCTACTTTCTGTGAATAATTCCAATAAAAAGAAATAGTAAAAAAATGAATGAAAAATAGTAGTTGACAATATTGAATTATTGGAAGAAAATTCCAATTCTGCTGATTAGATAATCATTTGTGAAAGAAAAGTGCTCCTATGGGTAGGTTGAAGATTGAACTAGTTGCTAAATGAGATTTCCTTTTTCATTAAAAACCCCTCCCCACTCTCTCACCAAATCTGTAATAATAATAATGTTCATCGAAAGCAATCTCCTTCAAATCACACATGAGAGAGAAAAAAGATTTCAAACTATTTTATGGAAACTCATCCGCAAACTGTACAGTTGCATGGAAAATTCATTTCAATCTTGAAAGTAGGTCAATTAACCTCTAGATGTTTTCCACTGTGACAATTCGTTGATTCTAATATTATGATTATTCAAAAAAATACATTCCCTCATATTTGGTTTAAATGGTGTCAGAAATTAATAATTAATTAATTAATAGACAAGTGGGACACTAAAATTGATGCACTTAGATATTTAATGAACGCTAAAATATGATTCTCAACACAAATTTTAGTATTTTAGGGTCAACTTGAATAGCAATTGGTGGTTTAATAGTCAGATTTAAGGATCTTCGGCTTAACAAATATCACGATTATGAGAATATGAGAAAGAGGTGTTACAAAAAGGGAATAAAATAATGAATTTATTGATATTGTACGAGGTTAGATCAACAAACCTCCACAATTTTGAAAGGATAATGATTTTAACATTTCAGAAATGTAATTGAAGCTCGAAAAACCCATTTCATATCCACCTAGCAGAAATAATGAAGGGGTGGGCGTCTGATCAATACTATAAACCTCTATTGTAGCTAGTTAGGGAAGAAAAATATTCAGCTAATTTCTTAAGATGAACGCAGTCAAATTCAGCTGTAGGAGGAATTTAGTCTACGCATCTTGCATACTATAGAGGGGAAAAGAGAATAAGCCCATATAGAACATGATTTAATCAAATTAATCATTTGAAAACTATTTTTGATCATATATATTAGATTTTTGGGATAAAAATATTTTTAAAGAAATATCATCAAATTCGAAGAATTTCATCTCAAAGTTGAACCAATTAGAGTAAAATAAATATTATTAACAATCATTCATAAATACTATTTTCTGAATTCTAGCATGTTAGTTTTTAACAGAAAAATATTTAATACTATAATTTTTTTTGAATGAAATTCAATTTGTTTATCAACATTTTCAGTTCTACTATAAATTTGACAATGAAACTAGATTATATTTACGTAAGAGAGTAATTTAGGTTCGGCGAACATGGTACTACTGGCGACTTGATTTTTCAAAAAATTTCAAGTCATTAATTAAAATCTACATGCAAAAGCATCGCCTCAGTACTTGCTACTATAGACACTCCTTATTAGTACGAGGATTGAAGAACTCACCTGATTATATTATTTCCCCTATAATTAATTTGTAAAACACTGAGAAAATTCAAGAGATTCTCCAAAATTATTAATCAACAAAACCAGGATATAATTTAAGAAAAACGCGAGACTCACTAAAATCATCATTGCAAAAGGAATCTTGGAGAATGACAGCCCCGCAAGATCGGCACATTTGGCTCTTTTGTCGCGAGAATATGTGGACACGTTGATTTTTATTCCCATAGTCATTTTGCATAAAATGTTGATAGTTTTCATCACGAAGCTCTGGTTTAACCATTCGCAATTGACGCAGTGAAGGAAGTACGTAATGCTTCGAATAGGCAAAACCATCTGGTTCATCTCGATTAACAAACTTTTCGTATGGTGTTAAGCGTCTCTGGCTGACACTCTCAGTTGGTATGGACCTCTGTATTCTCTGATATTGTCTACGGTAATTTGTCCATTTTCGTGAACTTGGGTTTTGACTAACCAACCATTCATATGAGAGGTTTATCAAAATTTGAAATATTATCATGTAATTTATGACACTCATGATATGGGCATTCTATCTCGAGAGGTGACTTGCACAGGAGCTTTCATTCTAGGCAATAAATGATAATTACAAGACTGTAAAGCATTTAATATTAATGCATGTTAAACATAGTGTGCACAATGAGATTTAAGGAAATATTTCAACCAATAGAATCGCTTGATCGATAGGAAGAGATGAAGGTGATTCTATTTATTTGTAGTTCTCAATGAATGATAAAATTGATTGCATTTTTTGAGGATTCTTTTAAAAAAAGATGGGAAAACCTTTCCAAGTAACGTTATTTTAAAGTTGGAATCTCTTCAGATAATGAAATACAGTTTAATAATTTAGGAGAAAACAAGGTTAGCAATTCTAGAGAAAATCATGAGATATTAGAGCACAAAAGGAAATTTTGCTCACGTTTTACTATGGAGACAGCGTTTAGAAATATGATAAAATCCCAGAATCTCTTCATTTTCTTTTCAGAATGACTTTTTCTAATCTCCTACTGATTAGAGTTGGGATAAAATATTTAGTTTAATCATAATTATTTATCAATTATTCAAGGGACTAAAATTATCTGTGCTATTTTACATAAAATCACATGTTTTCATAGGGGAAAAGCGGGATAAAATTCATTCAGATGATCATTTTTTGCGTAACATGACTCAGAGTGAAAAATACTTTTTTTTAAAGTAGAAAAGTTCTTCTCTCAATAAAGGATCGTAATAGTTGTGGGCAATTTTTGATTCAGAAGAATACAAAACCATGAAGATTTATCCCTTTCAGAGAGTATAATCCTCGAAACGAGCCAAGTTACGTGAATGATTTCAGTGCAAGAAAAGCACAATAAAATTTAAGATGATCATTCTTATTTGACATTTCAGAATATCATGTTCATTCTTAAGACATGGGAAAGGATTCAATGGAACAAATCAAAGTCTCTTTACACAGAGTTGAGAGAAATTAGATAAAGAGTTATTGATAAAATTTTGACAAACGGTTGTTGGAATTTTAAACACTATTTCTAGCGTTCAACTACGGCCTTTATTGATAACATTTATATATCATTTTTTAGACTAATTCTTATCAAAGAGTATCAAGATATTTAAACGAGATAAGCTATCATGTTAATTGATTTCTTGAGAAAATACTGATGTGGAATCTATGCCGCCTTCAATTAAATTTTAAATGCACGTGATACTTATTCCAAGATCACAAATGAATCACTTCAGTGTACTTTTTTACAAGGAAAATTTAACCAGAAATTCGTTTTTGAATTTTTAATAATATATTACCTTTTAAACATGATCATTCGAGAGGAAAGAATTTATCACTCTAGAAGGTCAAGAGAAGTTTTTAAATCAGAGGAATAATTTTACAATTTCAGTAGTTGTTGGGTTCAAAGCTTTGTATCCGTGATAAAGTTTAGCTATAAAATAAAATTCATTATTTTATATAATATTTAACCCTCCTAGGCCGACAGAAACATTATTCTTACATCTTACTAGAAGGCTCATAACACCGATAAAAAGAGAAAATTCTTAGTCTTTCGAATTACATCCCTTTCACACCTCAATAATATTAGGTTTCGAAAAATAGCTGAAATATTTTTGAATTTTATTAAACTGCTACAACTTTTCTAATTCACATTCGAAATTGTTCAATTTTTATTTCCTTTTGCGGATTGCTCATCGAATTATATGCCAAGTTGAAAAAATATTTCATCTGTCAACTCAGATTAAAGATTTTTCGTAACTATTTTAAAACAAAAATGTCTTCTGATTTTACCTCACTATTTAATCTGCAAAAGAAATTCTCAAAATTTAAATTTTTCACTGCTTTGGCCTAGGAGGGTGAAAATTTCGACTTGAAAAAATCTTTACCATAATTTATAAAGTGATTTAAATGAAAAAAATCCCAAGAGTGACATAAAAATAATTTCAACGCCCAAATATGAACACCTAGGATAACTATACATAAAAGTGTCAATATAAACTATAACAGATTGTGTTATTGACGTGATAAAAGATTGTAAAGACCCTTAAAATTCTCAGGATTAATTAGACTTGCATTTCTTAGTTTGAGGTATTCTCTCAGGGTAACAGAGGACACCAGGCTTGACAAATCAATGAGTCGCTTCTTCAGCTCATCAACCTTTTTCTCTTGGTCTGTAATACAATTGGCTTGCTCCTTTGATATTTTTTCCTTAAAGGCCAACTCAAAAGCTTTAGAAAAAGCAAAGTTTATAGGATTTATGTCACTATCCTGACATTTGATCATGAGGAATACCTTCATTTCGAGATCGGAACCCAACCAGGGCGATGTTGTTATTTCTGAATCTCTGCAGTTTTCCTTAATGAATTTCAGTTGTTGATCCTGACTTTTGATTTTCCCAATGACTCCAAAGTATCGCTTCTTCTTGGGCAAACTCACAAAGTGCTCAATCATTCCCAGTGGTAGTTCAATGTCAACGTCCTATTTTGAAGAGAAAAAAATATTCAGATTAAGATTTACACTTTTAAAAACTTGAATGAATTCCATAAATCTTACTACCATTGAGAATTGATTCTATTTAATTACACTAAATTAGCGTAATTCAATAAGAAAACCTTTTCAAGTTATTTAAAATATAATCGATTCATTAAACTATTCAACAAAGGTCAAGAGGCGTTGATGGGGATGTTGAGTTATTCCATACAAAGTTGTATGATTTTTGCAAGTGAGTTGAAACTATGAGGTTAAATTTTTGTAAAACATTTTAGTATTTTTCAGAGCATGAATTTCTATAGTTCTACAAAGGGGAAAAATACATTGAAGAACAAAACCCAAGTGGTAAAAAATAAGGTTAAAATTTTTTCGGTTTTTTTACAGTCTATGTTTATAAACAAAATAGAGTGTCAATCAAACGGTAGAGTTGTTGAGAGTGGAAAAATGTTAAGCGCATTGCTGGTATGAAAGAAAAAACATCAAGCTGTCTAAATTTCTCATTTTATCGAATAGTTGCAGTCAAGAGAAAAGTAATTCTTGGGTATAAATGTCTTAACTAATTACGATGCATTTGAAGCTGAGCATCTGTAGATTCATCTAAATACGAGAATTTTTATGACACTGAAAGGCTAGAATTTTTTATTTTTAGGCAGAGCTTCAATTATTTCAGCTTGCAAACGATGTTTCGGGTACTCTAGCATTAATTAATAAATGGTCTTCTAGACTTATCTTAAAACTTGTACGAGTCTGATACATGAACATGTGCAAGAATTGTCTAGGCAACGCACTCATGACCTAGAATTTTTCCCGCCCTTTCTCTTTTTTGCCTATTATTTCGAGAAATAATTCATCGAAAAGTAAGGCTAGTATTTCTTAATTATACTGTCCAAAATTCATGTTTAGAATTATTAGGGAATCAAGAAATTGAACAATTTAGAGACTGTCTGAGAACGATAAGAAACTTGACGAAAGAGTTTATAGAGTAAGTCACATTTATTCAGCAGGTTACAATTAAGATAAGAGATATCTATTCTAATTAAAAATGTGGACCAGTTTGAATAACGCAGCTTTGATCTTGATTGAAATATTAAACCTATATAAAGTTATTCGTAAAGTTATTAGTTACTTTCATCTCAACCCTTTAAGCCCTGGTGTTGAGGGCTTTTTAAAATTTAATTTTTAGTCTAGTTGAAAAATATGAATTATCATTGAATTGTAGAGTCGGGTTGAAATAGTCGAAATTAGTTCCTGAATTAGAATATAAAAAGAAATAAACGCAGCATTTCTAGTTTCAACTAACCAACTCCTTGTAATTGATCAACCTAACACCATCTGCGGATATTTCAAGGGTGACACTATCAGTATTGGAACGTAACTTCTTGCGCAATTTCTTCTCCCGCTTCCATTTACAATGAACATCGAAGATTATTTGTTGGAAATCGAATGCCTCATCAACTGGAAATATCCCTTCAAACTGTGAACAGAGGTTTTTTTATAACATGGAACGAAATTGTTATCTAACAGTAACAAAAAAGTACGTTAGACGTTAAATCCTAGCTCGGATTCATTCTTGAATTAAAATAAACAAATTATGATTTTACGTAGAGAAGCAAGATAATTTTCTTATCTAAACCAGGTTTTATTGAAAAGCATCAAATGAGACAAATTGTACCTACATCTTGGTTTTCTAATGAACCGGAGAAAAGGTGTAATGGAATGTTTACCAACTGGATCATGGCTGAACCATAAAAACTGATGCAATATTTTTTTGAGAGAGAGACACACAAGGGTAGGGTAACTAAAAGCATACCAGACATGTGAAATATGGGCAGAACTCACAGTAATTGAGTAAAAATAATTATTGTTTGGGTAAAAATGATAAATCTAGCAAGAAACTTGTATTAAAAGTAAACTTTTGTATAGACACAAGGCTTGAAAAAGTATATTGCAATATAATTCAACCATAAGAGTTCTTCAAAATGAATTAATTCTATTAAAATAACTATTTAATCAACAATAAACAACTTGTGATTTCAAAGTGGATAAGGAATATGATGGCACAAGTTTATGAATGAATAATCTCACCTTGACAGTAAATGTGAATTGGGACTTTCGGTTAGATTCAAAAAACAGCTGAGTACTACGATTGAAATAGTCAACACTTTTGAGAAACATGATTTTTACGACGTTATAGTATACCGATTCAGCTTGATTCTATTTAATAATTTTATTTATTTAATGTGAGAACAAATTGTGCAAGTCTTTCTGAATACTATTGGCATTCAATTAAAATCATGTTTTATATATTTTTTAGTTATATTACTCATAAGTAGAGCAACATTTTTTTCCTGATTGATAAAATTTTATTGATAAATAATTGAAAAAATAATTAACCCTATAAGGTGCACAAGTCTTTCGCATGTGACAAGATAAGATGAGAACCCTAACCCTAGAATGTTGGATTTATTTATAAAATTATCTTGGTTAGAAAACATTAAATACTTGATTTTGTACTGGTAATATATTTATTTAGATCAATCATTTCAAATTAATGAAAATCTAAGACAAAGTTAATTCTAATTTCGTTATTTTATTCGCAAACTATAGTATACTACCATGATACAAGAAGAACCGTGTTTATTATTAATTGGGTAATGAAATTAAACAAATAAACTGTGCATCTCTGTTCATGATGGTATCTGCGTTGATATGAAAACTGGCATGTCCAAAACAGCTATAATAAACAATATTCAATTAGCATTATAACTGCAATCAGAGTAACTATGACAAGACTCATTTAATCGTCAAGTACGGAAATCATCAGATGAACTCACCAATCCGAATCTGAAGCCTAAATAAAGGAATAATTAATATCAGGCGTCATTCGTTTCATTTTAGTTTAGTCTTGTAAAGATTCAAGTGAAGAAATTTGGATCATCACTTACATTTTCAACTGGGCTGCTGTTCATCTATCGTAGAGTCGAGTCACTGAAAAGAGACAGAGCGTTAGAGTGAGTTGTGAAATCAGAGTAACTATGACAAGACTCATTTAATCGTCAAGTACGGAAATCATCAGATGAACTCACCAATAGGACAGCAATAGACCTAAATAAAAGAATAATTAATATCAGGCGTCATTCGTTTCATTTTAGTTTAGTCTTGTAAAGATTCAAGTGAAGAAATTTGGATCATCACTTACATTTTCGGTTGCGCTGAGAAGTTTACGGCATTGAGATGTATTTCTATTAAGAGACAGAGCGTTAGAGTGAGTTGTGAAATCAGAGTAACTATGACAAGACTCATTTAATCGTCAAGTA
>JJOG01001964.1:0-17653 GCA_000715275.1 Gyrodactylus salaris
ATTGAAAATGAATAAAACAATGGTGTGTCCTATATTATGTGATAATTATTTCACTACCTCCTATAGAAAATGATAATGACCCTACTTTTTAAGTGAAATATTTGTTTTAGAGAAACAATCTCAAAACTTTCTTGCCATATTTCTATAAAATATGCCAAAAAAGTATCATGTCAAGTTCTTCTTGGCTCAATTGAAAAATACTGTAGAAACTGATTGACTGGCTTGTAAAGTATTTTCGTGGGAATATTTGGAAATTTCACATAAACTACCCATAAAAAGAGGAATACGCATATGAAAAAATTCTTACCACTACAACACGTTGTCGTATTGTCGAGTACTCTCTAGAGTATTATTCAGAGGATTTGAAAATAAAATATTGGAAATTGAAATAAACTTTTATTGCTATAAATAATTTGAGTCTACCGAGTCAAACTAGCCGAGACAAAATTCATGTTTCCCTGACCATCTACTCTGTAGTATACAAGAGTTACCATACAGAGGGAATAATACCAAATGAAACCTACATAGATAGTTTGAGTTCTTAAACAAGGATTCAAAGAATAAGGAAATCTACAGGCTACTTGTTAAAAGTGGAAGACTTTGAATTGGGATCAATTAACATACATTCGAGTGTTTGAATTTTTCAAAGTTTTGAATAATTCTGAAATATAGAGTTTATTCAGAATTTAAATATTTAATTGTGTCATTTCTCTTATTAAGATTACAATATTGAGAAATTTTAGCATTTAACAGTTAGCTAGAGTCATACTTTATAGCTTAAAAAAACATTTAAATTGGTCACACTACTCATACATAACCAAGAGTAGATACATTGCTGCTCTCCACTTAGGCCTCTCCATATGTTTATGATTGTAGGCTAATATATCACAGTGAATCAGTGTTATATTGGTAAGCATCGATGAGGCGAATGAGATTCTCACTTCATATAATGTGATTTTAAATGATTCAAGTCTAGAAGCACTCATTTAGAGCCTGCATAGCTAACACATAAAATAATGGCTTTATCCTTCATATTTAAAACTGATATCAAATTAGCTCTAATCATGAGTAGAGAACACTTTTTGTTTGAAAAATTAATGGTTTATTTCAGATTTAAGAATATTGTTTTATTAGTTGACTAAACCGTATTCTTCATTATAAGACCCGAACGAAAGCTTTACCATATTCTGAAATGAAACTTGGGTTCCTTATTCAGAGGTTGTGGGAAGAATTTGCTAGCGAGTTACATGTCCTGATGACAAACACTCTTTTCATGTTCTCTAAAGATTAAACTATGCTCATTCGTTAAGTGCATCGTAATCTGCTAGGTAATGTCTTTCTTCCATGCTAGAATGGTCACCTTACACGCTGTAGTCCGATTCCGGTATGCTTCCTCCTCGAAATGAGTTTACTCTGTAAATATTTTCAACCCTCCTTCAACAGATTCTTCGCTTAATATCAAAAATATACAAGTAATTGCTTATATTGGCGAATTTACACTAGAGTTGGTATTTCTAGCCACCACTAACAAAGATTTACTCAAAGGAAATAAGATTTATTCGACCATCTATCATCGAAAATGCTTCCATATGCTCTACCCTTTTCTTGTAATCTACAGCACGTGTCAAAATGATATTCAACACTTGCTGGGAGTATTTAATGGGATATTTATGCACAGTCCTCTCAAGAGTTGTCATCTCAAATATATATTTCTTATGAGGGGACTCTCGTTATATCAATTGAGATATTATGTGTCAACGCATTCACAAATCTCCACCATACTTGTGCAGTAGAATTGATAGAGTGATTACAGCGGAAGTGTAGGACAATCCCTGATCGTTGATTGTGAAGAGGCACGTGAATTGCAAAGCAAATGGCCTTGTTCAGGCTAATTCACTCGTGTTTATTAACATTGCAGGTGCAATCGAGGAGAGTTACTTGGGCACTGAAATATAGATTTCAGAGTTTAAAAATAAATTTCTGTATTGAGAAAGAGAAATGTATTTTTATCCCTCCTAGGCGCAAGCACCGAAAAACTAGAAAAAAATTTTGCAGATTAATTAGTGAAGAAAAATCTTATCTTGGCACATAATTCGATGAGCAATCTACAGAACAATCGATTGAACAATTTTGAATGTGAATTAGAAAATTTATAGCAGTTTCTAGATTTAACAAAATTCAAAAAAAGAAAGAAAGCCTAACATTTCTTTAGCTAGTTGCTGGTAGTTCACATTTGCTCTTTGTCGGTGTTATGAGCCCTCTAGTGAGATATAAAAATAATGTTACAGTGGGCCTATGAAGGTTAATAACGTTTCGCGAGTCATTTTGTATGTTTACAGTACGCGACGAATGATATAATGTCATTTCAAATTTCTAATTATCAGCCAACAAATCTTAGAGCGAGTGAAAACCTGATATTATTCAACGTCCTCGATCAGTTTAAAATATTCAGTCCTCAAATATTCAACAAAATTAAGATTATGAATATTAATTCTATCAATAATAAAAGTTAGCAAAATTCTGTACTTCAGCTATAAGCATTGGAAATGGGAAGTAATCTTAAATTAAAATGATTTTTTCCCCTCTCGAAATAGATTGAAATATGTTCCTACATTAATAGTACTTGTTCAAGCCAGGTTGTAATCTTACTGAACATATTTTTCCATAATTGATTTAAAAGAGTTTTTTATGGGTTTTCAGTAGATTACGATTTGATCTTCTTATCATTGGAGTTTATTCCTATCCCAAACTTCCAATGACACGAGTGCTCCTTTAGATCTAAGGAGAGCATTTGAAAGAGGAGAGAACTCCGAAAAAACCTCACCTCTATACTTCTAAATAATTTCTAGAAAGTGTACTGAAAAATCTTATAACTTCACTAAGAATATTTCAAGGCAAATAAATGTTTGTTTTTATCAATGACATTTAAACTATTTTTGATTCATTTTTGGCCTTCGTAGAATAGGCATCTACTCACTTCAAATACGTAAATCCAGTTGAGCCAAATACTCAACTAGACCAGATCCCGAAAACCTAACAATTATAAGAAATTAGGTCAAAAATAAAACTGAGTCAGACTTGGAATCCAATAAAAATTAAAAATTGAATCGGAGTGAAAACTGGTAGCTCTTCTACACGATCTAGCTAGGATAGTAGCTAGAAGACGATCTACATATGAATAGTAAAACAACTCACTTATTAAAGGAATTCCACGGTTTTGGGTGACTCTAATGTTGTTTACAGTTTTCAGTTCAATGATTATATTGCGCAAACACAAGAAATAAAGCTAATCATCTTAGCTAATAGCTTCAGAACGAGGTTGTGAAAAAATATTTTAAAAGTAATCTGAATCTTCAAATATTGAAAACCTTGATAATATTGAGTCAGTTGAAAAATTATAAATTCCAAGAAGTTTCAACAGTAGAGCAAATCTGTCTTGATCCATAGTCAAAGCTATCTTTTTTGTATAAGCTCTTTTGACTATCATCACTAATTGACCCAAGAAAGTGTGACGTGGTGTTTTACTTGGTCGAACCAGGGTGGGTCGAATATCTGAATAAGCGCTAAGAACTGTGTCGTGATGGGCACTGATACAATCCTTGTATAAGAGCTACAGGTTCTGGGTAGATAGTCCAGAACCGCAAGGGCCACATAGTGATTAGAAAAAGCAAAAATAGATAATGTATAATGCACTCATTGGAGGATCAGTGGCTAGTGCATTGGCTTACCACTCTACGTGTCGTGAGTTCGATTCCTCCTTATGGCATACTGAAGAATCCAAATAAGGATGAAACGTATACGTCTGGTTAAATGATGAAATTCACTTTAAACATATCTGTCATATCTAAATATTCTTATTTCCTTGAAAAACAGAACAAAATGTGGATCATAGTCCAAAGATGATCTAATTTGTTCTGACATCTTGTCTGGAGAATTACTCTGAATGTGTAATGATTACTAATGAAATATTACCAGGATACACTCGCTGACCTTGTCATAATTAATTAATGCGGAGTGTTTCGTGCTCTGTGAAATGTGAATATTTTGTTCACGAAACAAAAAAAGAGAAACGAGGAAAGAGTTTAAGTATAATGAAAAGGTCGGTTGGATCTCAAGGGAATTGATCGAGAAAGGATGTTTCCCTATCTATTTGTGTCGCTCATTTGCTCTTTCACTCATAATATTCCTGAGTGTAATTCATAAATAATGACTCATTTTAGGGTGATATCTCTCTCTGCTCTTACGTATTAACAGTTTTCAATTAGATCCAGTTTCTCATATTCATTTCTCTTTTGATCCAAAAACACGCACAGTCTTCCCTTTTTGTCGAAAAACTCGTTTCATATCCAATGAAAAACATATCTAAGCAAGAATGGAAATATTTTTTGTGAATATCAAAAATATATGTGGTTTCAGGAAAGCGTTTACAATTATGTGATTTTTAACCCCTTCAACCATCGAAAAAAGTATTTCGACAGGTTCAAGAATTTTCTCATATGCCTCTTTGAGAATCTTTTTAATTGGAAAAATGTTACAATCTCTCTCAGGCAAATGGTATCTACTAAGAGTCATCCTTTTTTCGACTTTCTTACATTAAACTTGTAACATTTCCAAGACTACTCATAATAGCTTCATGTTACATTATACTACGTACGTAGTCAGTATGAAAAATATGAATACATTTAGAGAGCTAAGAGGATGAGCAATAGAGTAGTAGGGTAATAATTTCGAATATTATTTCGATACTTTTAATGAGTATTTGTTTTAATCAACTGTCCTAGTTTTGAAAAAAGGAATGGAAAATGATTATGAACTGAATTCCGCCTAAGAAAGGTAACTATGCTTTCATGTGACTCAAGAAATTGGTAAAAAAAAATAAATTTACCGAAATTGACTGCATTTCAATCAATGATATCGAAAACTGAATGGTATTAATTATGAAAATGTTCAATCTGGTACCCATTCAAAATTAATTTAGATAGCGGCATTAATCAAAGAATTGGTTTACTGCCTTAGAGGAACTTTTTATTTCAAATCGCAATATTTTAAGAGTACACCCTTGAATCAATGACCTCAAACAACCAGAGCTGACCATTTTAGATTTCGATATCTCGAAGCTAAAAGTCTTATTTTTAATTACGACTAAATACGACTGCATTTCGAAATACCATGTATCGAAGCTGAGGGGAGAGCAATTCTAGGATTATTTCATTTCTCAGTCCTTGGGATAACAATAAATCCTGAACACGGTTATTCGTTGATATGAAAAAATTAAATAAGTGAATTAACTAGCTGGATTTGGGTAAAATTCCTAAAATTGAGTCATATTTTGGAGATGGCAGTAAAATAATTTAAAATGATGAGGGAATATTGGAGCAGAAAAAAATCATGAAAGAATATTTTTCTTCGTAATAATTCAAATTGTATCAAAGATGACAACAGCAATTGTATTTGGTTATGTGATTCATTTCCGATCCTTCTTTCGACTTGCGATAATAACGAGAATTTGAAGCGTTCTTGAATGCTAGCTAAGATTCAAGTTAATAGCTTCTTTCCACAAGATGGATAAGTGATTGCTAAGCGTTGCTTTATGATAAAAACTGCTTCTAGCAGATCCAGGATATAGAAGTATCAACATTTGCTCTCAAGCTGAGTCAAAATGCGCAAACTTGAATCGTGTATTTCAAAGAGTAGTGATCTAGTTTCTATTGAAGCATTGGTAGAGCCCTATTTCTGGTTACTTCTATATTGTACTGATTATTTAATTATTGCGAAGAGTCAAGTTTTTATCTTGAATCTGAGATTTTTTTTGTCATGGTTGCTTGGTTTCAAAATGCTTTCTCATACAGAAGAGTACTGTTTTCTGAAAAAAATTTGTTTCAAGATCTCGTGATCAATTAGTTATGCTTACTTCGAATTCGATAATATGAACTTCACCTTTTTTTCGTGCCTTTTTAGGTTGCTCTAATAATAACTCATCAGAAGAGGATGGGTTGAGAAAGAGAAACTTTTCACAGTAGTTTTTAGTTTCTGACATCTAAGAAATCTTCTCACTGATTGACTGTTACATTACCTTTTGTTCTTGGTTGATTTATCGTTCCTTGTGTTGTTCTCTTGAAAATCGGAGTTTTGTGGTAATTTCCTTTTTGTCACATTCCAAAAAATTCGGTTTATCTAGTTCTTCGTTTTCTTGAGAACCTTGAAGCTTAATGTATAAGAAACATCATATTTATTGAACTGCTAACAGAAATTGATCATTCAACCCACCCCTTATTTTTTGACTTTTTCACTCATCTTTTCCTGCCTTCTCAGAGCAAAAACTATTGTTGGATAGCAATTCTAATCCTAGGAATTGATTGAAAAACTATTATAGATGAATAATTCATGAAAAAACTTAATCTCAGAAAAAATTAAAAATACAAGACTTTTTCACTCTAATCCTGAACGCAATAATTGATTTGAGCAATTATGAGTATCCATTCAAAATTGGATGCAAAAGAAATCTGCTTGTTGAAAAAGTAATTACATAGTCTGAAGGATCGAATTTCAATTTGCAATCCTTCAACTTCACACAGAACATTATATACCTCGAATCTTTAGAGATGTAAAAAGTACTATTTTCAAAAAACGCTACCTTTTCTACAAATTAAATCTGACTTAATGCTGAACCCACCTACCTCGTTCACATAAATGGATGCCAGTAGATGGAAGGTAAAATCGTGAATCTAAAAAATTATAATCAATACTCCAATTAGCAGAATTATAACAGAAGCACAAGACTTGTGTTGAGAAAAAATGAATATCTTGACATGTAGTATGAATTGAGAATAATATTTGCAGCTCTTTAAGTTGCAGACTACTCTAAAACTAACATTAAAAAGCGAAAACAACATTTAAGTAGCTCTCATGATTGAAATGTTAGTCATCAACATTTCTAGCTGTGTTTGTTTCACTTGTAAGGATTCACCCATTCTCATGTGAGCTCTCTTGTGCTTGGAGAAACTAATGATAATACATGTCAAGAGAAGGATTTTATGTCAAAGTGATTATGTTTTATGAACTTTGTAGATTCGTTAAAATATTAATTACCAACTCAAATTTATCATTCTGATAAATGTCTATTTAATGATCTGAACTTCTTAGATTTGAATTCTGGTACTTAATCTTACAAAAATTCAAGCTAATTTTCTCTCATTATTTCATCAATCAAAAATCAACTTCAATGCTTGATAAATTATTATAGCTATCTAGAAGTTTAAAGAAAATGTCATCTTAGATTTTGAATCGATTTTGAGAAATACGTCTATAAAATGCTTTAGATGAGAAAGCCCCCTTTAAGACTCATTTTATGCTAAAAATACATCTTATTGTATGCATGTTATGCACTGTTATTCTGATCTTGAAGGATCTCAAAAATAGTCTTAATTTACCTTTTATTAGTACCTCAAGCCACCCACGCACTTTTACTGATTTTAATAATTTTTGTAGCAGTCAATCACTATGTGGCCCTTCCAATTCTAGACTCTTCTCCTCAATCTCAGAACCTGTAGCTTCTTTTACATATTTTTTGACAGTGCCTATATACGAAATGGCTTTTCAGACTTATTCAGACACCCGCCCTGGTTCGACTATGTGGTCCTTCCAAAATTAAACCCGGCTACGCCACAGGGATCTTGAAAGGTCAATAGCAAAAAAGGTTTGGGATAAAAAAAATTGTCAGATTCTTAATCAGCATGATATTGCGGTTCGGAAAATGTATTGATTTATGGGAATATTTTTTCGATCTGGTCCTACCGCTTATTATTCGATCAGCTATGCATTTCTAAAGATAACTATCCAATTAAAAAGTATTATTATGTGAGATGAAATAATAGTTGGTAGAGAAAATAATTAATAAAATTTGAATTGTATAAGAAATCCTTGTTTGAATAGATTTCGATTAAAGAATTTCTGCGCATTTGAATAATTTACAAATTAGACTAGCCGACATTGCTCTGCATAAAGTGGAGAGTGGAAGAGCCTTGGGAATTGAAGATGGCATTTAATTGTAAGAAGATGTAAGGGATTCCTCAAAAGTCATTATCATTAATCCATTGTAGACCATCGAAGTAGCTTACTAAGAAGACGGTGGAAGGAAAATATTATTATTTAAGCGTTTGCTAAAAAGTGCTCAGCCAAAATCATCAATGATGATTTATCATACGAGCCTAGATTTTAGAGCTTAGAATCTTATTTTGAAAGATTTGTAGAACGCGTAGTTTTCATTCGACTGAGTAATACTTCTGGAGAGTAACCTGTATTCTTAAAGTATATATTCATAGTAAATTTGATATAAAATATGACTACCAGAATCTTGGTTCTTTATATTAACTGGCCAACCACAACAGATACTCTAATGTAAGAGCATATTTTATATTTCTGTTATTGGGCAGAGAATAAGAAGCTTTATTTACGCCGATATAATGGCCGGAATATTTAATGAAGAATCAAAATGTACTTTTTCAGTAGAAAAATATGTTATCGTGGTAACTAAACTTTTCGGATTCTCTCTTGCCACTCAGAATCAGATTTAGAACACCCAAATTAGAACTGAAACGAGACAGGCTAGAAAATTTTCAATTTTTTTCTACTGTCATTTTTTCTCTCATGACAGATATGAAAATGTTACTATATTTGCATGTTGATTCATGTATTGAATATCAGGTAGCCTTTTCAAAATTGACAGCTTAGAGGGCGGAAATGCTTGCTTTTCAATTGCCATTTTCTTGAATTGACCACTTGAAGCGTACAGCAACTAAGCATATCTTGTCCCTCCTGACAACACATTTACACAGTAGTACACCAAAAAATGAGCAATCAATTTGTGTGATTTTCTTATGATTTTTTGTAAAAAGTCTCAATTGGATTCAGTATTCAATAAAGAAAGGTCAGGTTGTATATTGATCCTTCAAGGAAAGGTTGTTCAATGAACAATGTTCATATGAGACTGGCAATCGAAGAAAACTATTCGTTGTTCGTGGATTTTACTGAGGAAATGATACTCGTAACTTGGTAAATGAGTGTTGCGTAACGGGTTTTGTTTCGACATATACTTTGAGAATTAAGGCATATCTTGGTATCCAAAGAAACTCCTAATTTGATATCATGAGACATTAGTTGAATGAGTTGTTTCGATATAACTTTCGAAGGAAAGAATAGCCATAGGTATTTTAGGATTGAAAATAATGATTTTCAAAGGGTTGATCCAAATCATCTGATATCTCATCAATTGCTTGAAGTTATTTGGGCGACTAAAATAACTTTTTCTATTATCATTTGTAAAAGCGCAGACACAAAAATATCCAAGGAAACATTTATAGGAAATTAATATTTCTTTACACACATGTGTAATATATAATTACTGAGAAAGATTTTTAATTTATTCCGTATTTGTGTTAAAACGTCAAAATAAATATTTTCACAAATTCTTTCATCAGAATTATTAAATATTTCTGGTCCCCTAAAAAAATGATATACATTACCTCAGTAATAGATTTTCATGAATAAGAGAAAGAGGGGTTACATAAAACCGTTAAAAAAATATTGCTTAATTGAAACCTAAGGAGTGTTGAGCAATTTTTCAAAATTAATGAAATATTTATTGCATTTTCCTAATTTATTCAAAGTGCCCTTTTGTAATTCGAAATAAATTGATTCCTCTCTGTAATTTCATTCCAAAGAGCCTGACCTCCATTTCAACAATACGTTGGAGCTATGATTTAATGTATAAATTATCAATTTGTCCTCACTCTGAAAATTATTGCAGAAAAAACGAGGAAATCCATTTCTTTCTTTCCTCGTAAAATTGTATAGTTTGATGATTATCTAGATTAATGCGATATTCTCATTTATTTAATTTCGGAATTAGTTCTCAAGTCAAAGTACTTTCCAATGTCGTACATGTGGATTTGGTTTTCATTGCAGAAAAGGGATCAGTTTCACAAATAGATAACATCTGAAGGTGTTGAAACACAAGATGAATTATGGGACAGTTTAATCTCTGAGATAAGCAGACGCTTTTTGAAAATGTACCTTATTTTTCTCGAACGAATCTCACAGGAATCTTTCAATAGATTCAATACATCAGGCTCATATGAGTATTGATTATATTTTTTAACATGAGAAATAATCAAATATAATCATTTAGACCTTCAGAAGTCTTTAATAAGCATTTTTTAGCTCCAAGTTTTAATTTTGAGAATTTATTTTTTACTCAAGAAAATTCAACAGACTTAATTTCAATAAATATGAAAAAAACGTCTTAGAAACCTCCTCTACGGATGAACGGTTGTGAAAATGTGAAAAAATAATATTTCTTCCCGAGAACGCCTGGTAATCTTTTTTGAAAGCTTACTTGAATAAATAATCAATATTTAGTAAAGAACTGACAAATAAAATATCACACAACTTGAGGACCTGCAACACCACTTACTTGGACCTATAATCCTTAAGAAATCCTTGGTTGTGTGAAATTGCATCCAGTCAGTTCTTATAAAAGTTATCCTTGATTGACAAGGTTTCACGGCCTTTAATGTCTTAGTAATCCATCTCTACTAGTTTCAGACTATTATTACATAATAATAAGCTTGACAAGCGGAAAATGGTTAGACACGAGAGATTTCGTTTAAATCTATTTCAGCTCACAATTAATTGCATCATCTTTGAGACGAGAAGGCAGAGAAAGAAAGGGATACGTGATAATTCATTATGGCATCCAAAATAGGAAGGGAAAAAAGGGAATGAAATCAGACATCTCAAAAACCGATAAATCACATAATATTGAATTTCGTCGAAGAGCTTGGAAGTAAAAATATAATATGAATGAGATTCAAGCCTACCTCCACCCACAAACTCTTTCACAATTCTTTGGATTTGTATTTGTTTAAAAAGATTTAATTTTTCGAGAATTAAAAACTCAAAGAGGATTCGGAAATTTGAGTGATTATTTTTGGAATATCAGATTGAAGTATATCAATCTCGGTTTTTTTGACAATATCTTATAAATATTTATTCATTGTATAATCGCATACAATACTTATGTCTATCTTATGTCAAGTGCAGTCTGGTTCGTACGCCAGAGTTAATCTGAGGTATTATACCTTTTCATTCTCAAGACGGGGCCAACATAATCGAGCCTCCACTACTCTTCTATTTCCATTGGACTTCATTACCCAGAGTGAATTAAGCTCGTTTAGTGCTTTAATTGAGGAAGTAGATTTGGTTGAATTTTTCAAGACATCTCCAAAGTGAATGCACCCTGACTTTAATAACACACAATTAGGAGGTTTTTAGTTAGAGGAAAAATTTAAATTTATGGAGAAACCCATTCAAGTTAAAGAGATACATTGTGTGTGTATTAGTATGAACCTTAAATAGGTTTCAGGAAGCATATTTATCATTTGATATATAACCACTGACGTGAATCATTTAGATTCTAAAGGAAGTTATTTATTTGAGAGAAATGGATCTAATCCCCTTTCCAGACAAGTCTAAAAGAGGCGATTCAAACTGTGATCTAACCCTCATGAGAAGGATGAATCAGATTTGATTTATTCTCATCAACGTTACAGAACTAATGGTTTGTATGCAATGATTCGGGTCATGGCAACAATGGGCAATGGAGAACATTTTAAAATAATTGAATGAGTCTTTGATTTGGAAGCCACCGTTTGTGCCTTTGATATAAAATTAAATACATGGGTTAAAATCTGAGGGTCTTAACTATTAGTTTAGAAATATATGAAAGACACAAACAGCGGGTTGCTATACGTACCGAATGCAGATGTATTTGAAGTTAATTTGAATGAAGAAAAAACAATAGAAGGTTTCCAATTTAACAGCAACATCTATACTAGTGTGAAAGTAGTCTTTAATCTCGGTAATAAACGTTAACTATTATGAATTTTATTTACTTACTTGAAATATGGCAAAACTATTCCTAGGCATTGTTCGAACAATTAAAACCACTAGAATTGAACACAAATGAACTGGTCAAAAGTTTGTAGTGAAATTAAGAAAGGTTATTTTTACTGTATTTATTTGGTCTTCCCCAACGTTTAATTCTGAGATCCTTCTTCCAATCTATCCCCGATCTCTCTTTTTTCCTTTAGGATTCGACAAATTTCAAAAATATGGTAAAAATTCTATTCATACTTGAAATTGTGAAGATTTTTATACATAATTTAACACATTATTCAACGATAATTAATCAAAAAATTAGGCCAAACAGCATAATCCATAACGTCTACCGATAATGAGAGTAAGGAAAAATAGATGACATATCTACTGTTATTGCGGTGAAGGATATATTTCAACAAATAGAAAAAAACAATCCCTTAAACAACCAACAAAATGACAAGCCCCGCTTTTCGCCTTGTTGAGAAATGATTATAACTGAGATACTGTAAAAGAATTCCAACTGTTCAACCATGAGTGGATTGATTTTCGTCTGGAGAATACATTACTAAAGTTTGAGTTAGAAATTCTCATTTTAGAATGAGCTCTCCACGAGTTTTTGAATAGAAACTCCTACTCGATAGCATTGTAGCCTAAAATATTTCAAGAGAAGATTATAAATTCTTTAATACAAGTTCTTATATTGACTCATTTCAGTTCTAAATTTGCATTGAATATCCAAATTATAACTTTTAAAAGTGTCCTTTCAAAAGAATCTTTGTTTTCAATTTTTAACTTTGTTTTTATACTAAATTGGGAACTATTGTTCTTTTGATATGGACTAACAATGGGTAGATTGAAAACTTTGCACAGTGCATTTGATTAGAATCGACTCTTTCTTGACAGCTCTCTACCCCTTCCTCATCAAGCAAATCAAGCCAAAATGAAAGTGATGATTAAGAGCCAATGACCTTATTTGATAATTGGGGAAGAAGAGAATCCAAGATAAATTGAAATAAAGGCGAAAAAAGGCAAAATTTTATGATTGGATTATTTCCAGCAATTAGTTCAATTTAACTTCTCAATGATATTTAATATGCTAAAATATACCATTCCTTTTCCTAAACAAGACGATATAAAACGATTAAGTTCAGATCATAAGTGATGTATATAGTTGAAAACCACACTCAACAGTTTTTTGTGTGGCAAGCAATATGAAGTAGATTTTGTAGTTTGAATCAACAGCGTGGCCATCCAAAATTTAATTATTGGGCGTTGCTCACTTATTTGCATTGCGTTTGTCAAATCCTCATGATGTAGAACTTTTCAATGATTTTTAGATTGAGTGGGTCGTTTACTGGTTAATACAAATCACGTGTGAGTATCAAAGAGACCTAAATTTGGAGATCATGTTAACCTGAAGAGAGTCAGACTCGGCTATGAAACTCAATTCAAGGAAGAAGAAAATTATTTAGAATTTCGACCTAAAATCCGTGGTCCTACATCTTTCCATGTTGATAAAAGGATTATCTGCCTCTATTCTTATTTTAATTTTTCTTGATAACAGAAATAATACTGTAAGCTGAAATATCTTATTGATTTACCATCCCATATTTACCCTAGACAAGCTTGTTGTTACTTATTCGTGTAAGAGAGCAACAAGAGGGCGGCCTCTTTCCATTTTTGGAACTTGCTGGATGTCCCAGCTTTTAATGCATTTGTGTAATTTTGTCTAAAATATCCAACTTTACTGAAGGACAAGGATCCGAGAAGAAAGTTTATAGAAGAACTGAAACTAATATCTCAGACAAGATGAAGAGAACTCGAAATAAGCTTTTAAGAGAGTATTTTAGAGTTGCTGAAGAAAAGAAAAACATGCAAAATTGGAAAAAGATGCCAAAAGGCTCGGGTGAAAAAGAGTGTGGAAAATATGATAAATCCCCATGTGCTGAACACTATAAATAACATTATGTTATTTGTGATAATTGCATATAATAATTTTATTAATTTGTCATAAATTTGAATTAATTCTACTTTTGGGTTGGTTACCCACCCGAAAAACCATATATGCGATTTCCCCAATATCGGTGTGAGGGTTAAGGCATCAGAAGTTGAAATCAATCCATCACATACATTTTTAATTATTGATCCATCCACTCCTTACCTTAGAATGCTCTTAAAACTCTTAGGTCAGCATCTGTCAAGCTCACACCAGATCAAAAGTTTGTCAAAAAAACTATTTTATGCAAATTGGATTTTTCCAATAGACTTCTCCATTCAACCATACATCATTGTATTGTCAAACTGTTAGCCTATTATCTTGATAATATTATTATAACAAATCAAACTTTACCCATTCGTTATTTTACAAGGAGAGTTATTAGGTAGGGAAAAGTATTGTTAACCTTTCCAGAAGTAGTGTGAAAAGTATAAATCAAAATAAATCATCAAACTCATCGAGAAAAGTAGATTGTCAATAATGGGATTACTGATCCAGATAAGAATGCCGTATTTTGTTTAAGGGAAATAAATTTCCTATTAACATTTATCGAAGTTGATTTATCATTCGACTTTTCCCTGATCGAGGGAAATGTAGATTTTTCTAATAAAGCAATCTCAAGTTATGTAGCACCTTAAATGCTGTCATTTTTCTCAATTTCTGCCTCTTAAAATCGCAAGCGGTGAACATTTGCAGCTCTCTCTTTTAGAGACTACTCATTGTTTTTGACTGACATATTTTCAAAGTTAGCTCACTCTTTTTCTAGTTTGAGGAACAAAAGAGTTTATCTTGTCTTGAGTCGCGTATTGATTTTTCTATAAATCCATCTCAATAACCTCAGTTTCATTGAATTTAGATGGGAAATCTTTGATTTGAGTTACCTGTTACAAACAAGGTTATGGATAAATAATACTATTTAAACCTGAATTTGTTAGAATTCACAAACAGCATTTCAAAAAATTCAAAATTTGAAAGTAGGTTGATATTTAGGGTCTTTCCCTAATTTTTCTTATGTGCCTGTTACTCACAGATTCGAAAATCTTCTCTCAATCCTATTTTGGGATTCTTCGATATACATTCAATGCATATATGGTGTAATTAGATTCCTCTCAGACTTTGGCAGAATAATCATAAATATTGAATTATTTTTCAGATGTCATATTTTTGCATTTATCTAAGAAAATAAGAGTTTTTAAACTACTAGAGATTACTAATAATGAACAATTTATCATCTTGAAGAGCCGCATTAACTTTGGAGATTAAAATCCCTACCCTTCTCAAAAATATATCGATCAGTCTGTGTAATGATTTGTCTATCACACTGCAGTTTTTTTGTTCAAAATTTGCATTCGGGTAACATGTTCTTTCATGAATACGCAATTGTGATATTAAGCAGAAAGTTTACAACAATATTTTCTGAATTATACCTCATTCATCTTGTAAAATTGATGTTGATTGAAAAATCTACCCCTTCAGCAGAATTAGAATTTGTAAATATGCAGATTTATACAATTAAGGGGTTCGGCGGACATAGTCCTATTGAGGAGACCTGATAGGTCGAAACATGTCTAGGAATAGCTCTTGCCATATTTCAAGTCATTAATTTAAATATGCACGGATTTTAATAGATATTTACCAAATGGCTCATTTCAAATCTAACTGTTCAACCATCAGTATATAGATTTTCATCTAAAGAAAACCTTGATTCAGTTCGTAACCAAGGCGTATAACTAAGACTGAATTAGTAACTAATTAACTAATGAACTCTTTCGAAATTTCACTACGAGTTTTTGTCTTCAATTCGAAATGATCATGAATTTACTTTATTTGCTGAGCTGAAAATTATAACTTGGCATTGAGTTCAACCATTCTCTTTCCATGAGTTGTTCTCTTGAAAGCATTTTTCGTAAGAATGATAATATTTGAAAAGTTTATGAAATTCTTCGAGGATTAGATTCAGTTGGTTGGTTGAATATGAGCGTTATAAGCGACTTGGACAGTTTTTGGCCTGAATAAATTAAATGAAATTTGTTATAAATTTTCAATTGATAATCTAAAATTTAAGTAAATTGAACGCATTTCTAAATATTATGGTATCAGATGAATATGCTGAACAAGAACAGCTAGAGCAAATATTTTACTCAAAATGAATTCGTTTGGTGCCATAATGGTCAGATAAGGAACAGTCTCATTGCCCGAGTTTATTGCTTTAAAGTTGGATTTAAAAATATGAATTCACTAGCGCTAATTATGACGAATTACTACATCAGAAACGTTCAGTGCCTAATGATATTTGACGTAATTAATTCCGATTAGATTTTGCCTTGATTAATTACCAATTGAGATTCTTTTTGCTGATAAATTCAAATTATCATAATTGATTCGAAATGTGTGTGGAGGCTCTCACTCAACGTGACTAGGATGAACAAATTAAAAAGTTCTTTGCCGCGATTCGATTGCGTGAGCCGATAACAGAAGAGCAGGGTTCTTTTAGAACTTTAGAATAGATGCATGGAAGAAGAAAGGTTTTGTCTTGTCCAGTAAAAAAAACTTTTTTTTTCTCCTTAATATTTATTCCCCACCAAGAAATAGTCTTCAAGTGATGAAATATGAAGAAGGATTTTCCAGAATAATGTCATAAAAAGCTATAATTTTATTACAGTCTTCCTAACATTTGAGACAGATTAATATTTCCAGGAGATAAAAGTTCACAATTTTGTTTATAGCTCTGATTGGGAAAACAATATGCCGAAATAGATGGCATATAAATATTGTTGATTAATTGAAGAATTTTTATATCTAGTCTGTAAGATGAGTTCTCTAAGAAGGGCTTTTGTACTATAGAATACATAATAGCTTTTATTTTGTAGACATCTAAAGAAGGGAATGATCCAAAAATCCTAGATCAATTCTTATCTGCATTTTCTGTATCCGCAATTTTTGAAGCGATAAATCTGGATCAAAAACCTTCAAGGTCAAGTTGGTTACAAAAGTAATATTGAGTTTTCTTGATAAATCTTTGAAGAATAACTCCAGAAAGCGATACTTGGGGTTTTCTCGGTGCGTAACTTGAATTGGTATTATCACATTTGGCAAAAAAATTTGGCATCGTCTTTTTCTTATGCAATCAATCCTTGCTGAGCTAAAAACATTTGGCATAGTTTTGAGATATGTTTTAATAATAGTAGCAAAACAGCGAATCCAGAGATCAGGATTTAGATCTGATATGAGTAGGCAGGCGTTGTATGAGTGGTTCTTGAATAGATTTCTAAGAAAATGATATTGAATTCTCCCAATAACGATGTAGTCACTATCAGTTACATTTGGAATGAAGGGGGGGAGGTGTAATAATAAAAATGAGGCAGGCTTAGGGATTTGTAAAGTTTTAATGATAGATTTGAAAGAATTTATCTAGAAATTTCGATTAGCCCCGTTTCGACTATTACAGACTATTTCATCGCCAATTCAGACCCTACAATGTGCAAGCCCCTAGCAACCGAACAAACAGACAAAAAAGTGAGAATCGCGTCGCAGCCCATGGCAACAGCCACGTGTGTGCCCCACACCCCGTCTCGCAAACGTAACGCCTCGTAGTCTTCAAGGCAAGGTAAACGCAAGAGCAGGAATAAGCCCACGGTTAGCAACACGCAGCTCATAGTCTCCTTTCTCAAACCGGACAGAGGGCTATGCATACACCAAACAGCACACACCGACGTGTGA
>JJOG01001973.1:0-10291 GCA_000715275.1 Gyrodactylus salaris
AAATGAAGCATTTCAGAGGGTTTAAAGCCCTAATTAGCAAGAAAAGTGTACTGATACCTTTTTTTGAAATGACTTGACAACATAATAACTGTGGGCTCTTCATACGAACAGTTAGAGTGAGATACATTTTTGCGTGAGTTTTCATCAAAAAATCAAAATGATTTTTCACTATTTTATTCAAGAGGCTTCTTGTTTTAATTTGTATGACGCGATTTAGATTACTATTTTATGCATAATAAAGCATATTTTTAGCATATTTCTGGTAAAAAATAATATTATTTCAAAATAAAGCATATTTTCTCGGCGCCCTACTGATTAGAATGGATAACTGGGTCAAAATTTATCTCCCAATTGCAAAATTGCTAAATTAAAATTAGCTGATATGCGAAAAATGACGTTAACTTCTGTAAATATTTTTAAATCTTATTTTTCGTCAACTTTAATTTAAATTGACTCAATTTTCTATATACTTCCCAAACTATTACATGGTTTTTTTTCTCGTTCAATTTAACAACTATTGCTTTCCTCTTAAATAATTCTCTCTGATCAATGTTTTCTCTGGTAGTAGATTTAAATAATTTATTTATACAAGACCAATTAGATTACGTGATCTTTGCGTTTCTGCTCCTCAAATTGTCTCCTTATCCTTTCTTTAATTTTATATTTGATTTTTTTTAAATTTGCATATCCTCTCCGAAATGGATATTTTGCTATTATTGTCACACGTTGAATCCACTGTTAGGAATGAATGTACTTGAAAAATGTAAAAATGGGTTTTTATCCTCCACTGTCTTCAAGCTAGAATTTCTCAATAAATATCAAATCGATCATTCTCTTCTTAAAGATGGTACTTTTTCTCGGTTTATACAAGTATATCATTCCCTTAGACACTGCTAGAGGGTGTACTACTCGCTGGTACATCCCCTAAGAATCATGAACTTGTTGTCCTAGTTTCATTTCAACAAATAGTCCCTAATGTAATTTAGAGGTCTGAGATTGACAATTAGATATAATGCCTTTTATTTGACTATTTCAAAGATAACATGTCATCGTAATGAGATATAAATCACTTATTTTTTGCTTTAATTAGTGAAGTATTTTTTAAGAATTTCTTGAAAGTCTGCAAGTGGAAAAATGTATTATATAATCTAGTCATGGTCGTATTTTTTCATAAATATTGACTTGAAAATACATTTTGGCAGATCTTGAACTTCCCGAAGAGGAGGATTATCTGCAGTCACGTGCGGCCCAAAAACTTCCAGAAATTCCCGCGCATAGAGAAAACTTTAACAGACTAACCCCTGAGGATAGAAAGATGACATATTCGGAGAGCTGCATTGGCCCTGTGCCTCCGGAAATGCCCCTCATTCCATCTGATCGCCAAGAGTTATATAAATCTCTCAATGAATCTTATTACAAATAAGCTCAACAGAATAATAATAAATAACAAAAATATCATTTATGGGTTTTATTTCATCTAATTAAACATGAAAAGAAAACTTTTTGTTTTTCTATTGTTTTAAGGGGAGAAAATCTCTCTCACATGGGATTTTATCATGAAATTTAATTCTCCTTTTGTTCAAACTTGAGGGAAAATTATAATAAGGAGATGCCCATTTAATTAGTAAGTCCATTGTTTCAATTTCCATTCTGATAAAATTATATAGCAATACACATTCTCTTTCTATCTGGGAAATTTTGAATCCTTTTGCCTCTGATTGGCTCCTCGAAAGAGTATTTAAATTCCTTTGAAATCACTGTGAGAGATAAATTCGAAATGGTCTCAATGAAACTCATGTTCCTCTCTATGCTCTTCTTCGTCTCCATGATGGTGGTTGCTAGCCTCGGTATGCAGCACAGCGCTGAGTTGTCAGAGAATGAAGTACGCACGCCCTACGATCAATACCCCGGCCTTGAGATCATGAATAAGAGAAGATTCTGGAAGAGAGCTCCATTTTGGTGAACAATCCCTTTCGTGTTACTTGTGAGTTTACTATTTCTACAAGATATCTTGATTCTGAGAACAAAAATTGACAGGTCTTAATTTTGTAAGAGGTGAATAAAGATTTTACTAAATTCTCGTAATATTAAAAATTATTTTTTTTTATTAGGAATCATTTAAAATACGTGAACAATTCACATTTCAATAAACTATGTTTATTTAAATAAAAATACAGTCAAAATTCTACTCTGTTATTTTCTTCGTTAACCAATTCATTATTAATCAAACTATTGCTCTTGTAAACATTGTTGACAAACTCTTCAAATAATTCTATGGAACCGCGCATAGAAGTCTTTTTGTGAGCGTGTAGATTCTCTGTGTTACTCGACAATTCATTGAGAACATTTTCGAGGGTCGGCGTGTCAGTCAAGTCGAATTTGTCAACATCCTCTGGGAGAAAGGGAATGCAAATCTGACCAGTCTTTGGATGCACACAAAATGGACTCTTCAACAAATGGTTCATGCCAGTTGTCACATTGGCATCCAGTCTTGGATAGGTAAAGTACAGAATTATCTCTTTGACTACTTCGAGTCTACTTTGACATTCGAGGTATTGTTTTATGGTATTCCAACGCTTGAGTGAAATGTCGTCTGATGCAGATTCACTCTTTACATCGTTGAGGTTATTAATAACTTTGGAAACATCTTCGAGGTCTTTAGGAAGAAGTTTAATCAACAAATCAAGCCCCTCTTTACGACCGAATATATTTTGACCATTCTTTGTCTTGATGTAGTCAATAAAACGGCCTTCTAGTAACTCCAGAGCAGCCTCCACAGAAGGATGACTATAAGTTGAATGACCATACTTTTTATTTCCCCCGCCAACCTTTACAAGGGTCAAGTAGTCAACAATTGCAGATCTTAGACTAGAGTCCAGATTTCTCGCCTCTGGATCACATACCCAACAATGTACTCCTCTACGTCCAGAGAAGACCCAGAGTAGATGGTTAAATCCAAAGTCTTGGCGCAGGGCTCTGTCCAAGACAACGACTGCATTGGCTGCCAGCTTCCAACATAATTTACAAACAGGTGTTTTACTCTCTGGATTTTGGGAGCCACAGCAAAATCGAATTTCGTCGTAATCAGTTAAATCAATATCGAAAACCAATTCACGGGAGACTGGCTTGTACGCTGCAGAGATGAGCGAACGATGCAGCTTTGGAGAAGCAGAGTAGACAGCTCCAATGTCGATCTTGATAGGAACGATTTTGAGCATTTCATCTTTAAAATTTTGAACTGATTTGAAACTCTGATAACGTAGGAAGATGTCACCTTCCAAAGTCAAGCAAATTTCTCTTTTGTTTAGCTTTAGAAAATGATAAGTTTTCAAGTTACCTTATCTTCTTCAATTTTCTTGTCATATGTTAACCATGAACAAAATAGTTCAAATGGGAAAAGCTTTTTATAGTAAAGTCCGAGGAGTTCCTTTGAAAAAGCTTCAGACATAATTTTTGTAATTTGAAATGTAATTTAGAAAAACAAGGATTGCAATTTTAGAAGTATTTTAAGAGTATTTTTAAAGTTGTGAGTCAATTACAAAATGAGCTTTTTCAAGCACCTGGCATGTTGTCTCTTTGGGACCTTTCCAGCATGCTTCGTCGCTTGCACACCAAATCAGGAATCAATTACAACCAAAGTTATGTATTTCTTAGTTCTAATTTCTACTGGAATTCTCTTCGTGACTCTCACTTTTCTCACTCAATTTGAAATTGGAAAGACGTTAATGATTGATTTCATAACCATTTATCAAATTGGCTATTCGGTATTCATCTTCCATTTTCTCCTTGCCATTTTCCTCATCAGAGCTCGCTCTAGTCTGTCTACAAGAGGAAAAATTCACAAGGGCTTTTGGTTTTGGAAGATCTGCTCCATCCTACTTATTTGGACCGTCATCTACTTCACAAGGCTAATTAAATCTTTTAGAGAATGTAATTATCCAATTTTAACCTCTCCTAGTTTTTGTCTATCTTGCACTTTCAATATCGGTGATTTTCTTGGTCCTTCAGAGTTATTCACTAATGGCGCTTTCATTGACAATTGACTCTTGGCTGTAAGTTCTCAATTGTAATGTACTTTTTGTTTAAGAAATATTAGCTTAATAGTAATAATGATTAAAAAACTTTTAATAGTAATTAGAAGCTTGGTAAATTTTATTTTGTACTTGAAGTTGGTAAAAATAATTTGGTCCCAAATATTGATTAGGTTTCATTACTCGCCTTGAAAATAATAATTTTTAGGGACTCTTCAAAATTCCGAAAGACCATCGTCTACAGAGTATCTCTTAACTTCATAACGATATTGGTCTATCTTTTGACCCTCTCATTCTACGTCTACCAAGTCTATAGATACTCGAGAATTCTCGAATTTTGCTCCCTGTGGATAATCATCTTCATTTTGAACTTTCTCTTCACACTGTGGATCGTATTTTTGGCCATGGTCTCTAGAAAGTCAACTAAGAAGTCGTCTAGCTTTTCATGCGCCTTTCTCGCCTTCTATTTGGCATATCTGACGTTTCAAGCCATTGACCGACAGCCAACGGGTTAGTTGATCTTGTTGATTTGAAACATTCCATCTTTCTGTGATAAATTATCACTGATAATCAAATCATCCCTGATGATGATCCAAATACTTTTTCAATACTTTTGTACTTTCAGTGAATTGGCTTTACTCATAAGTAGAATATGATCTAAGAAGCCATTCTGACTTTGACAGGAGTAAAAACCAAGAATCTCTTTAGGGGATCTCACGATAATGTGTCAGAATAAGTCGAAAATAGTAATTAAGCTTGATCTGTAGACTCTACAGTGTAGAGCGCTGCTGGGAAATTTTACTATTCAATCAAATTGCCGCAATTATGGTCTAATTGTCGACCTTTAATACAGGGTCGATTTTGTAATTCTTACTAAGGAAAGTATAAATAATTTTTAAACGATTCTCATTGGCTATTTAAATTGTTAAATTATATCGACCAATCAGATGCAAGTATTTCTAAAATTAGTACTAACATAATAACTACAAAATCGAGCTTAAAATAAAAGGTCAAAAAAGGATAGATAATTAAAATTAATTGTAATTTTCAAAGATGGCTAGTTTGTGAAAAAAGGTCATATGTGTTCGACTTAATCATTAGTAGGACTTGATCGTTATAAGTATGACGAAATATATATAATCAAAAATATTAAAGACAAAATATTTATTCTAAAATAATATCTCAGTTTCAGAACATAATAGTTTTGAGATTTTGCCATTCAAAAAATACCCTTGAATTAAAGAGCATAGACAAGGGATGCATTTCGAAAAGCTAGCCTGTAATATTGAATCTTTAAAGCATGATTCTAACAAGGATTCTATCATAAGAAAATAGTCCAGTTGGGCATTAACGAATTCTTATCCAACAATCAAAGCCGAATTTCGACATTTCAGATTAAATCTAGATGATCTTATATGAACTTCTGAATGCATTTTTCAAAAATGTAATAATATCAAGACTAATGTGATGCACCTAAGGGAAAAATATGACTTTTGGTAGACCTAATCATTACAGTAATAAAAGTGATACAATAATTGAAATAGTCCATAAACAGTTCAATTGGGAAGAAATAGTATATTTCTATCCTCTCACTGGCGACACTTTGACTATAACTCGTAGTATTTTTTAAACTTTTACTTCGGGTTTGTCTAGTAGGATGGACCATAAAAAATAACTTTTAGTGTAGTCTTTAATGTTGATGCTCTTGTGATAATTCACTTTCCTAGGCGTCCGCTCTGACAACATCTTCTATACAATTTCCAACGGTCTCGTCAATAATACATTCTTCCACTTCTTCAACCTCTACAATGAATCCCGCTTCCCCGACGAATTATTCCTATCCAATTCCACTGAAAGCAGTGAAACCAGAAGAGACCCTAACCAGTGTCTTTTATCAACACCAAACTCTCAGAATAACTTTCAGCTCGTCTTTCTAGTTGTATCTCTGGTTACTGTTCTCGTTACAACACTCTACTCAACGTATACTTCATCTCACAATGCTAAACACCTCCAGATACGCTCCTTTAAGGAAAACCTCGAAGACCAGATTACGTCCTCATTAAACGTTCACGATATGATAAACAAGGACTGTAAGGCTGTGACGAAGGAAGACAAAAGTTAGTTTCTAAACATCTACTATAGTTGAGTTCTCAGTTTTAAATTTTACTCAATGATCTATAAATCTGATAATCTCCTATCATTTTTTTTGCTTCAAATTTATCAACATGATGTCTCGGTTGGAACTTCCAACTGCATCCCAAGAAATATTAAAATCTATTCGAAGAAACTATGATCATTGAATCTAATTTAAAGCTGATTACAGTTTCGAGATAAACTCAGTTGAGACTGCAAACTAGGGTTCTGCTTTTTGATTTTACCTCTTTAGGTCGCGCACAATTTATACATGATTTCACGAGGAGCTGGGTATTAAATATTTATTCTAGGTGTTGGAAACAGGCCAAAATAATTTTTGTATAAAAATGGTATTCAAAATTAATTTGAACTTGCATTAAAATGATTTATCTAATGATTTTGTGAGAGATGGGAGTAATATTTGGGAACTAAATAAAAAAGGCTTTCCTTTGGGAGAAACGCTCTCAATTAAAAGCCTTTTGTTAGGAAGATGTGACTGATGCGCGATATCTAGTGGAAATTAGCCAGAATTTGGAAATCTAAGCGGAGAATATTTTTCAAACTATCTGATTAATTTTAGGAGCGGAATAATTTGCTCGAACAGAATTTATCGATATTTCCATTCAGCAGTCTTTACAGGGCGTGGAAATCTATAATGGCCATTTGAATATGGATATTTAACACATCATAGTTTCGACCATAGTAGATAGATTTAAAGCGAATCCTCTCGATCTTATTTCAAGAAGCAGTTTGAAACTCTTTATTTGAAAGATAATAGAAAATATGGTCTACTACGGTCCCACGTCCGCTTCTCTAACGCCTGGTCTAATATACGTAAATCCCAATACAAGTCAACCTCTCCAGAGGCGAAAGAGTTTAATGAAATGAAAGTGCAACGTTACAAAACAATCGGCTTCCACGAGAGCAAATCCCTCTGGCATAATATTGCCTGTAAGAGGACCCTACAGAATGACTTTTTACATCCATCTGGCTTCTTCTCGATGCCCGACCTTAGGCAGCTAGACCGAAGAATGAGCTATCAATTCAACCGGAAAAGGTCACCCGACCTCAAAAGACTCTCTAATCCCATGTCTGACTGTGAAGATGGAAAGAACGTTAGATTCATGTCTGAAGTTGACGTTAGACAGATTACAGTCAAGGTGAAGAATCGTAAACGCCTCCGCCTTCCCTGGATCGTGGAAGAGAAGCAGTTGAGTGTGGAAGAGGAAGACCTGCTAGCTAGGCATCTTAGCGGCCTCTTTGAAGATGACCTCATGATGCCAGATATAGCTTGTGAGTTTTATGTCCGTTAGATAAGATAATTTTCATTAGAGTATTCTGTTTTCATTTCTCAAATAGTACTTGTGTAAATAAGAGGAAGTCTTATATTTATCGACTTCCTTATTTCTCTTTTTTATGTTGATAGAATCTCAATCTTTAATTATTCTCAAATTACTGTAAAAAATATCAATTCTGCAAAGAATGTTTGCTCATTATAAAAATTCTCTGCTCTGATTAAAAAAATTTTGAAATGAGAACTTTTTCATTTTATTTTCAAAAACTTGTGAACGTTTGTGATTAGAGTTATTGATAGACATTGTCTATTAGACTAGGGTGAAATAACTCAACCCGACTTTTTCACAGATCGAAACCCTCGTGTTGAGCAGTTGATGAATGAGGAGATGCTTCTTATGCCCACAAAGCGAAGTCGTACAGTCATCCCCAATAGTCCTCGGAAGTCTATGAGAATGAAGCAACTCAAGAGGACCCTGATCCAGCACAAGATGCGACATTTGGGTCCATTCAAGGACTCTGATCGATATTTGAAATACACCCTAAATCCGAATGACCGTATTGTTCGTAGAGCTCGAGAGGCTGGCGAGGCACTGTCGCATGGAATAGACCGCCGGCTTCTACTTCGACGTCCAGAGTTTGAAAAATCTCTTGGTAATCAACTATTTTTAATTCTTAAATTTTTGTCCATTGGCATTAGGTCCTTCTAATGAAAACGTGCAAACGCATTTTGAGTTGAACTAAACTATGAAAGAAAAAGTGTCATTTCAGCTCTGAAATGGGTATCTTAGAAGATTGCCATTGCAACATGGAGTAATATCAAAGAAATATTAATACAAGAGTAAAATAAATAAGAAAAACTTGATGACCTCTCCGTTCATTGTAGATTTTAAATGAATTTCTTGTGCGTTATCATTCTCAACGTTAGTAAATGTAAAAACTTAAAATTCTATTTGAATCAATAAGCTTTTTAATTTCTCTTTCAAATGACTAAGAGTATTTATTTACTTCAGATCTAATCTTTTTGATAAAACTTGTTGCTCGTTGCATAGCTTATTTTTCACATGCTATCAAGTTCTGAGAAAATCTTTGAAATAATTTATATTCACATAATATTCTCTCAAGAATCATTACAACTCATTCTCGGCAATCATCCAAAAGACGATTGGGTCATTTACAATGAGGCTATAGCTGCAACATATTCATATACCTATTTTCACATAATCTACTGTTTCTCTTACATTTACTTTATGTGTAAAGTAACCAACTGGTATGAGTAAGTTACTAGTTTTATTGAATAGTTATAATTATTTGTTATTTATATATTTTTAGGCCCCAGTACGCAAATGCCTTGACAATTAAGAAATCTTGGGCAAATGTATTTGTTGACTTGATTCATGGCTGGATGGTATTTCTTGTATACGTACTAATCAAGTTATGCCCAACATGCCCGAGAAATCGATTCTTATCCCTATAGAGAATAATTTTCCGCTTATTTTTGCATTTAAATAACTTATATTGATTTTTATTTGATCATTTTGTAAAAATAGTTCTATTTGTTGAATTAATAAATATTAAACCTTTCTGGTTTAATTATAACATAATTTCTGATAATTTTGAAAACATTTATTAGAGTCTATCAGTATTAATTAAGTTCTGCTCCTGCATTTTAAATATTTTTTGAATTTGAAATTCTGTCACGAAATAAATAAAACAAAAAAATTAAATCTATTTTATCAAAATTGTTTTAAAAACTTTTAGAATTGTAATAATTCAATTTAACAGTTGCTACAGTACAGTTATTTAAACATTTCTCCCCATTCTTTCAGCCTTTTCTAAATGCAGCAAGACAATTTTCGACCTCTTTATAGGCTAAACGTACGTGATAATTTTACTTTAAATATCTAATTATTCAAGGCTGGAAAAGTCTGTTCGTCCTGTCCAAATTTTCTTGTAATAAATTTATATACTTGGACTTGAATGGGTCCAAGTCGTATAATATATAGGATTATCTATTTTTGTTTTTTTAGATCGAAGGAAAGACTACGGCTTGGACTGTTTGCAGCTAATGGTTCGACTACTCAAAGTTTATAAAATGTCAGTAATTGAATTTCTCTCAGTCTCCGTATTATCACTGAAACTGGTATGTTTAAAAGGTTAGTAACATTTTAAGGGACGTAGGGCCTGAAAGGAATTCTCCCAGCTGTTTTAATCATCCTCTTATTTATATATTTTGAGAACATTGCGAATGGGGTTTGAACTGAAATAAGGGTCACTTTGTTGATCCGATTACATTTCTCTTCTAGCCTCTTTCCAATTCCTTTGAGAATCTCAATAAATTCAATTTGATGATTAATAGCTATTCAGTTGCTTCATCACAACGGAGAAATTCTTTCAGTGTTAGCAAAATCAGCTGAGCTAATCTAGAGTCGAAAATGTATTCGTGCTACACAACGGCACGGCATGCAGGGGAGTCACGGCCCGGCTTCGAAATTAAGTGAATCCCATGTATTGAGAGTTAATCTTTGATGAGAGTTGGTTTCCAAATAAAATTCTCTTTAGGGAAAAATCTTAAAACTCAGTTTCTTTGCCTGAATGAAAGGGGTTCTCTAGCCCATTCCTTAACAAGAATAGAAATTAGTATAACTCCAATATACTTTTAATTTGAAATAATTTGTCCACATTATCTCTTCTCTTATAGGCGATTAGGCTTTTAATATTTAGTTTCTCTGTATGAATAATTAGTTATCAATTTTACTTAATCAGTAAATCTTGAGCTCATCCATGACAGACAAATAAGCAAAATTCCAATCTATTTTCAATTTGTTCATAAA